>JAYKAV010002769.1:395031-612319 GCA_035582835.1 Phoebastria nigripes
GTTGCAGAGGCTGTTGACAAACTGCTTATAAACCCAGGCAAAACTCTGTGTTATTACTGCACACTGGCAAAGCTAAGTATGATGGAAATTTCAGACATAATGAGTAATTTTTTTTTGTATACTGTAATGTTCAACTTTGAGAACTGGAGATTCTTTTTTTTTTTTTTTTTTTTTTTTAAATTTTTGCACATTCACTAAATGGCATTTGTTGCTGTTAGTTCTAGTGCTGTGGCTGGGAGGGAGGGGTGAGTCCTTTCCTCAAAGTTCAGATTGTCTGAAAGGACTAGGTAGTTATAAAAGATTGGAGAAAGAAAGCACTCTCTTTGAAAAGCAAGAGAGATGTAGTTCAAAGTCTGAGATGCAAAGATATTAGGGAGCTTGCCTGAGATTATGAAGGAGCTGTGTGACAACAGGTTTGAATTTACCCAGAACTGAAGGATTTAAGCTTCTGAATTAGACCAGCTGGCATGGAATGGGCCCCTGTGTTACGTGACAGAGGAGCGGGTATGTGCAACTCCTTCAGTTGACCAGGAATACATCTGTCCGTGTGTGACAAAGCTGGACTGGTCTCAGGCAAAATGGTTTTAATCACAAGATCAGTCCTTCATCTGAGTATCTGTACTGAGTGAATGGAGGGAGAATATTGGTTTTATGGTTGAATTTAATCTGTAATGGTATTTATGAAAACATGGCATGGTTCAGTTGTGACTTACAGCAGCTTTAAATCAAGCAAATCTACTCTTTATTTTGCTTTTCTAAACCACGTTATAAGCCCTAAAGTATAGACTGCATAATTCATACATTAACTTTGGTTTTTTTGACAGATTGTTAAACCTGTTAATATTTAAAAGAATCAAGGAGTATCTTTTTGTTAAATGGTTCGATTTAGTTCAAGAACTAAACTCCAGTTTTTATTGGATGATTTAAATTTAAATGAAGAAAAAAGTCAACATATAAACAAAATATTCTGATTTTTTTCCATTTATGGTTCACAACACTTTTGGAGATTTTATTCCAGTTTTGGATGATTTCAAAATTAAAATCTTGAAAAATTTCACAGTTTGGAAAAACATCTGCTGCTCAACCTTAGCCTCTAAGTAATCTGGACTGCTTTCTTAGAAAACTACAAAAAAACCCCTACACCTTCAGTGCATGCAAAAGTATGCCCAAATTTGGCCTGGATTTGGCAAGTAGTTTGTCAGTGATGAGGATTCATTCCATGGCATCATTTAAAATTTGTAATATTCATTTCTTCATTTTAAAAATCACTACAAAAATAGTTAATCTGAAAATGGTGAAAAATTTAGATTGGGATTGATCTAATTAAAATTATTTTTATACTATAGTGTATAACACTGTATAGCGTTGAATCACTTTCAGGTAGACTTTCTTATTTTTACTGAATTGGTCTCATTATGGAGGTAAAAGCAGGTCATGTTCACTAAAACCATATCAGTTCTGCACTGCAGATCTAACAAGTTTCAAAAATCTTTGTATGATTTTAAAAAATGCTGGGTAATTTTGCCAGTATAGAGAAACTTTCAGTGGTTCAATTTAATACGCTCACTAGTCATATACAGCTATACTTTATAAAATAACAATTTGCTGAAGTTACTATGAATTATCCACAAATGGATTGAATGTTTTTTGTGTGAGCTTATTTTCTATAAATACATTAAGATAAAATACTTTTAATCCTAATTTAAATACAAAGCACAAATAATTATGAATCTGTCATCAAATCTAAACTGAATTTTTAAAGGTATTTAACTTTTGGACTGTTTTAGTTTTATACTTCCAGGGCAAAGCCATTCAAAATTTTTTTAACCAGTCTCTGAAATACTTGAAGATTCAGCTTACCATATATTTGAATGTAAAGTAAATTAAATTGCATTAAAGCTGTCTATTTTAATTATGAATAGAAGAATCTATAGAAGGATTCACAAGGAATTGTGTTCTCTTAAATAAATGATTTGTCTATCTTTGTAGTGTGGAACTAGAAATGACCCTCAGATTTGCGCAAGTTGTGCTGCTACTTTTGTGCCTCGTGTCTCTGGACAAAACCTGAGCAGTTTTCTAGGACTTAATCCTGTTGGCTTCCCATGACACAACACAGGGAGTACAGGATGGTGAAGACTTGCACCTGTATGTTTGGCATATGCTAAACCCCCAAAATCTTAACATATTGTATTCTGAATATGGGAGAAATAAATTAGTAATAGGTAGGATGAAATCCCTATGTGCTGCTCCAATTTTGTTTTGAAAGCTTGAGTGAGGCTTAGAGGAGATTGGTGGCCCTCTTACCCCACATGGGTAAGTTTCATTCTGCTTGAATGTTAGCTAGCTTAACTGCACACCTCTTTTTATTGTGTTGTTTTTTGGTTTGTTTTTTTTTCTCCTCAAATACTGTACTGTCAGCCAAGAATAACTTGAGGCTGAATTCAGGACTGCTTTTTAATGCTTTCAAAACATTACAGGAATGTATCTGATGCTTTTTCATACTAGATTAAATTATTTTTTTTAAGGCACTTAGTAAAACCAACAAATCCCTGAAAGCAGCAGCGTGCTGGTGCTGGAGCTGCACAGAACAAAGGTTCTGAACCCAAAAACAAAATGCTGGGCTACAGGAGAGGCTGCCTGACAACTCTCCGGCTTCAGGCCTGTCACTATCCAGAAAGTTCATTGTGTCAGTGTAGGCAAGTTTTGTTCCACTTGTATTGCCAAAAATCTTATAAACATCAGAGCACTTTGGCTTTTCCTGCCCTGAGCTTTCTGTTTGTTAATCAGAGCTCTTCATCTCCCTTTTCTTATTATTTGACTCCTTTTCTGACACATGGACTTTTTATGAATGACTACATCTTCTTTGCGTGTGTGAGAATGGGTAACAGTCTTCTCTTGTCATTTAATGGGTAAAATGTACGTATTTTTATCTACATTTTTACTATTGCTTTTTCTTATGCATTAAGCAATACTTTATGAGCAGGTTTCAGCTGGAGTGAGAGAGAAAAGGGATAGCTATCTCAATTCTATCCTGGCTCTTAGGCTTACATTGTTCCCACAGAAGGCCATAGCATTGGCTGAGAGAGAAGAGTCCTGTTTGGGCACTCATTGGGTTACAGTGACATTAAAGGATATTAATGACCTTACAGATCTCAGGATTATTATCTATTATGATGAAGCAGCAGACACAGAGGATTCCCCACATGAACTTTATGAAACTCAATACCTCTCCTTAGTGAGTTTATTACGGGTGAATACGGGGAAGCTTTTACATTCAGTCTACAGCCCAGATAGGTCTGTGCACGATTTTAAATTCTCTCTTGTGTGGTGCAATTTGATCATTGTGCTGTGCCACCAACTGTTTGTCCAGATGGTAAAAGACATTGTCCTGAAGGCTTTCAGTATCTTGGGTATCTACTGGTTGGAGTTGAAGTGTAGGAGAAATGTGTTACATTTTGCAGCCTGTTCTGAGCCCTCTGTACTGCCTCGTCTCATATCAGTTCCTCCTCCTTGTGGGGCCAAGCCCTGTGTGAAGAGCTTTATCTGAGACTGTGAGTAACCACACTCTAAAATGACAAAAACCATTTTGAAATCTGATTGCGTATTTGCTGAGGGATGTCTGTGCACGTCCTTTGCCACGTACCTTAGTGCAGCCAAACACCAAAATGTACTTGGAAAGTGGGAAAGCATGAAAGCTTGCCTCCTTTCATCCAGCCTGGCAAGGTACTGCTCAAAACTCCATCAGTTCTCTTATCCTTCAGTCCCTCAGCTTGAACCAGAAGTCACCGTGGTTAGGTACGGCTAGTGTAAACAGATAGCTGCGCTCCTGGGGAAAYGTTGTAGGAAATCTGACTGTAAAATTATTGAGCAAGGGACTAACCTAGGTATGTCAGACTTATGAAATTTTAGAACCTGTATTGTTTGACAGCGTGATACAAGCACGGCCCCTTATAATGGTGTTTTATTGTGAATTATCTATTGAGAGCTGATATATAATCACGCTGCTTGTTTTACACAGATCATTAAGCAACTGTGAGATCAGCAGAAGCCTTGCACTGGAATAGTTTCCTATTTCAATTATCATAGCTGCGTTCAGATTCTGAAAATTAAGCTGGCAGCTTAGGTCTACCACTTGCTACCTTAGTGAAGTAGGAAATTCTGTGCTTTTGGACTCTGTGTTGTGACTTGTATTTTATTTTTTTATATTAATTGTCATCGCAACTCATACAGGTCATTTATGGTAACTGGTTGTGTGACGTTACTATCAGTTTTTCTTTGCTGTCTTGGAAAAGTCATCGGAGTTTGGTTTGGGATGAGTCACATGTCTGAGTCAACAGTATCTATTTATATTCTTGCATTATTTCCAAAGAGAAAGAAATGGAAATCAATATTTGAAAGTTATTAGATAATAGCTGTACTATTTAATGTTAGAATGAATGCAATCTTTCATACTAGATTGTTTGATTTACTAAGATAGAAGATAAAAATCACTTTAATTTTATAGAAAGAGAAATTTCTTAAAAAGAGTGCGTATCATACACTTCAGTAGCTAAATCACAAGATTTATATAAGTCTCATAGATGAAAGRTTATAAATTAGCCTTGTGATATTCTACAAAACTGGGAAGAACTGTGGAGTATAAAACAAGAGTAGAAAAAATTGTTTAAATTTCATGTGAACTCATTATAAGACTTGTGCAACTTAAAAATTGAAATAAAAGATGGCATGCTGTGTTTTTTTTCTGTCCCCAGAATATAATTTTCCTTATAAATTATATTATGTCTTTAACAATATTGAAAAAAACCACATTTATATTCATTCTATGTGCAAGAAGATTTCTTGCTTTTTTTATTCTCTTACCTTTTATGTATTCAGCTTTCATCTCCAGTTAACTGTACTATCCTTTTAAATATAATGGAATTATATAATTTAGATTTATTTTATGGACAAGTGTTTGCTTGTTTATAGTTTTATAGAGTAATTGCAAAGCAGTTTCTCAGAAGACTTTATTATGGAGTTACAAGGAGAAGCCAGGATACAGGGGTGATGATTTGCYAGGTAGACGTATTATATACTGTTGAATGCAGAGATAAAAACACTTATCTTTGCTGAGAGGTAATGAAATGGACTTTCAGATGAATATTGTTCTGACAAGGCAAATATTCAATGTATTTCTCTGCTGAAAGTCCCAGTCTTTCCCCTCAGCAATGTAAAGTGCAGAGGTGACAGAGAAGTATCCAGGCAATGGGAGGTACTGAAACTACAGAACAGCTTTTGCACTCCAAATAAAAATAAAAGTGGGTTCTTTTCACAGTCCAGCCTGATGCATATGCTGGCAAACTAAATCAAGTGCTGGCCAGCTACAGATAGCTGGAATACTTTCCAGAGAACTCCATTTACCAGTACTTCTGTAACTATCTAGGCTATCAAAAGAGGGGTTTCCTATGAAACYGCATGTGACACGGGAAGCAAATTAATGTGTGGTTTTATTAACAAAGATTATCTGATACTATATATTATCATGTTATTGTTATTCTAAAAATTACTACCTACTAAGTGAAAAATGTCAGAACAGATTGGCAAGGAATGTCTTGTGAGTATGAATGAATTTAGCATGTGCCAGCCACGGGTAGGTGGAATGTGCCACTTAACAAATTATTCTATTTTTAGCACCCTAACCTTCTTCATATGCTTTCAATCAGGAGACGAGCCTTATGTATGTGAGGCGGCCAAAACAAGCTGCTAGTTGTGGCCTTTCCATTAGCTTTCCATGGTTTTAGCTTGCAGACCAAATGCCGAAAAATCCTGCAGCAGCTGGCTGTGGAGTGCTGGCCCGTTTGCTGTAGCCATGGTGTGGAATTTCTCTGTGTTGAGTATATTTAGACAGCAGCACACTTACAAATGTGTTGTAAAATTGGACGCCTGCCGGGGGAGGCTTGGGCCTCCTTGGTTTACTTACTAAGCCTATGTTTCAATGGAGAAGCAAATTTGATTTTTCTCCCCCCCTCCCTCTCTTTTTCTTTCTCTTTTCCCTCCTCCCCCACCCCTCCTTTGCTAAAGAGGCATCAGTGACTGGTGAGAAGAACTGACCAACTTGACCTCCTCTCCCACTGGTGGTCATGAGAATAATACGGGAGGAGGTCAAAGGTTAGCTTTTGAATACTCTTAGGAGCTAATTTATTACAAGGAGGGAGTTTCACATTGGCTGAATTATTTTCTTGAAGAGAAGACCACACTTGAGTTTGTTTATGCCTTGTGTTCATTGGGAGTTCTCTTTAGGAGCCTTTCTATGCACCTGTGTGGAGCACAATAACAGCTCTTTTATGCAGGGCGGAATAGCCGACAGTCGGAGAAAAAAATGGGCTAGCCTGGAGCAGAACCTGGAGGCTATTTGATTACAGAATGTAGTCCGGAGGGTTTTCTCATTGTAACTCCTTTTCCCCCACCCCCTCTTTTGCCCTTATCCTGTTGCTGGATATTTTTTGGCTGGTGGAACATGGAGAAGCTGGGATGGGGGAGGAGGGAAGGAAGGAGAGCACATTTGCACAAGCATCTTGCTGAGAAATAAAGGCACGGATCCTTCAGGAAAATAAGGATCTGTCTTACTTGGAAGTCAGCGATAGTAAAAGCTGCCATTCTCTCAGTTATTGCTTCCATTGCTTCCATTCCTTTGCTGTTGGGATGCAAAAAAATGATGTATTCTGCTTACGTTTCTAGTTGCCTTAGCTGCCTAGAACACTGTGATACCTTATGACTTATGAGTTTGGAAATTATTTGCCTAGATTTAAGTGTCCTGGCTACGCTTAGTCTCTCTGCTGCTCAGCTGTAGCCCAGCAACCTACTCTCCCAGTCATTCCTCCTGGTTTTGTACAGTGTCTAGTGATATCTCAAACATCACTTACAGGCAGACAAGGCAGCTGTGGCTGCGTATTCTATTGAGACTCCCATTATCCACAAAACCTTGACCTATTACAGTGATTTTTCTTTTTACAAAACAACCCCTAGCCTTTGTTTGCAGCTTAAAGAACGTCTGTTGTGTGTTAGGAGATGCTGTATGTTAGGCTTTCTGTGCACTGAAATCTGTAACTTTGCCTGAATGTTCTCCTGATTTAAATTTGTCCAGATTGTTGGTGAAAAACTTGGAAAGCCAAATTTATGAAACAAAGCAACTTTCTTTTGAATGCAGTGGGATTAGGAGGCTGAGCCTGCTCAGCGCTGGAACCTGGGTTTGTTGGGGGAGTTTTACATATTCCACATTTCCAAGCACGAGGACTAGGTAAGGCTCAAGCTTTAAATGTGCTCATTAGCTTTGTMTGTGCAGGCAAGGGGGCTGAAGCCACTTTGGGGGGCTTGAGAAGGGATTATGTGGTTCCTGGAGCTGTAGTCAAATTTAAGGAAAGCAGACTTTCTGCCCACAACATTTCTCCCTCCCTCTGCAGTTTATGTTTTGTCTTAAATATTAAGACATTTGCCTGTTACAATTTTGGAGGGAGATTTACAGCCATTTAGCAGATATTGCTGGTAAACATTTATATCTGTTAGGTTATATGATAAAAGGCTCATCTCCACACAGACAGACACAATGGCAGGCAGGGGCACCCCTGTAACACAGACAGAGGAAGGAGCGCCCACCCTGGGCCTTCCTAGGGCTGTCACAGGGGAGCATGAGCCCCATGGTCCAGCATGACCCATCAAGGTGAGTCAATGGCAATATCTCTCCAGGTCACCTTACAGACTGAGGGGGTCACTGCCTGGGGGTATGGGACTCATTATGGGGTGTAGGGGAAGAGCATCATGGGATTGTACAAAATATACTATGGGAAATTTAGTGGGGGAAACGAAGGTGAAGAAAGGGAGAGCTCAAGGTGGTTTGGGGAGGAAGAAGTGTGGAAGAGGGAAAAGGAGAGAAAAGGGGCTGGTCACATGTAAAAAAAATTGGTTGTCAGTACTTGTCTAGCCACGCCCTCTGCCTGATCAGCACAGTGCAACCTGTCTTCTTACTAAACTCCACTCTTTTTTGAGGGACTCTTTATTCCGTGTGCAAGTGTGCGTATAGAGGTCAGCAACTGGAGTCAGACCACCAGTCGCAGGGGCTGTACATCTGTGGAGCCCGCAACTGGTGTGAATGAGGGTTTGCAGCTCAGTGTGCGATTGCTAGCCAATATGAAGCCAGGCTAGCTGGTGAGTAGGCTTGGGAAGCCAGGTAGAGGCCAGAGGGTCTGTGAGTTGGCAACTGTAGGTATCAAGCCATTTATGAGGGAGACTGCAGGGCCTGAGGGTCAAGTGAGTGTATACGTATGTGCCTGTGTGAGTGAGACAACTGGAGATGAGAGGGTCCAAGGACCGATTACTGAGTAAGCTGTCTAACACCAGTTACTGGAGGAATCTATAGTGTGTTTGTCTGTGCATCTGTTGGTGTGTGCAAGCGTGACCTCTACCAGCAGCTGGAGTGGGCTGTGGGCCTCAAGGGCTTGTATGTCCAGGCCAGCTACTGGAGACATCCATATTGTATACATACGTATATATTTTCCTGTAATGGACCTTCATCCTGATCAGCTAGTGAGAGGAAAAAGATAAGGCCATTGGTGCTGTTTGCATGAGTGCCGAGTGTTTCTGTCTGTGTTGATCTGTGTGGCTGGCCATGTATATATGTATATATTTGTTGTATATATGTATATATTTGTTGTATATATGTGTGTGCCTGCCTACTGGGAATACACCCCTACCAGTTGAACCTGCTGGCATGGAGCTGCAGCAGCCTTGCCTGTCTCAGGCTTTTGGATTCAGCAGCTGAGGAGTTTGTTTAATATCACCTGAAGGGGGAGTGAATTGCACTGCTGGGTGCCTGGTGCTGACAATAGTAAAAAGTCTTATTTTAGGCAGAACATTATCACAGTCCGAGCTGTGATGATAAAACCACAGACCATAGTGATGAAACTGAAAGGAAATACATACATTTTTCTGTAGGTCTGGAGGGAAGAAAAAAAAAAGACATTTTTCCGTGCTCTTTGAACATGTGGAGTCAGTGATGAGTCCCACAGCTTCAGAAGACAAGCATCATCCTGGCAAAGGGGTGGACCCAGTGGTGGTCTAGTAACAGGAGAAGTTAGATCTCCTCATTTCCGCCAGTGCATCTGACCAACATCCTAAGCCAACTGCTTTTCATTCTAGATACATTGCCCTGTGGAATAGGAAGACATCTGAGAAATGATGCTGTCTGTGCTTAATGAAAGGTTGTAACTGAGCATGTGCTAACCATTGCCCTGGCAGTGCTTGTTCCACATTGTAACACTTAGGCCTGCCCTTTGTTCTCCCTCTTTTGTCCTTCAAGTTGTAAGATCTGCAGGCCAGAAACTGTCATCTCTTCTACTTGGACTGTGTCCACATCTCTTACAGCAGTATAAATGATAGTATCTATCTGCCAGCTGAGGTTACCATTCTGTGAGACTAGCTGAGACTTTGTAGGGCACTACTGGAGTGTAAAGGGGAAAACTGAAACTGCATCATTGCAGTGGGCAGCAGCCTGTTACCGACACCCAAGCCTGTATTAAAAGTGTGGCTCTGCTTTATTTATATTTTCTCTGCTGTTTCACATGCTGTTGGTTTTGCTATGCAAAGTGCTGTCTTTTGCGTGATTACAGAACAATCATCGCTGGTTCATTGGGGTTCAGAAACACACGGATAAACATAATCAATGTAAGCAAAGCTGAGCAAACCTGTTCTAAGTGCAAACTGGCGTTAAGCAAACAGGTGCGATGTAGCGCCCACATCACTGCTGTGGGGGAGCTGAGGCTTGGCTTAGTTTAAGGTTTTGACTTCAGGATAACTCCTCTCTATTGGACTGGATGAAGTTTACTACATGCCAAACTTGCTTCCATTTTCTTCACAGAGGAAGGAATTTTTGCACTAATCCAATTCAACAGCCAAAATAATACCATGTTAATAGATTATGTTGATACATAAATTTTGCAGAGTGAAGCAGCACTTTCACTACTGCTTACACTAAGTGGAGCCTGGCCTGTTTCAAAGTGTTCATGTGTAGAAGGTAAAATGATATCTAAAGTTTCAGCTGCTTCCTCAGAGAGTTGTCAAACAAGGATCCTACAGTGTTCTCCAGTATTTCCTTTCTGATCAGCAAGGACATATGTACAAATGTACTCCCTGCATTTGATTTCCTTAGAGATACAAAGCACAGGCTCAGTAAACCCAAAAGTTTGAAATTCAATTGGTTGCAATTTATATAAGTGTTTAATATATAAAAGCTCTAGTTCTACACAGAATTAAATCTGGTTTTTAATTTAATTAACTAACCAGCAAATAATTACATACATCATCTCATGAGCATACTTAACGTTTTTCTTGTCCATGTGTAACTGCAGTCTGCTTTATTCCCTCCTGGGAAGATTTTGTTTCTTTTTCTTCCCTTTCAAAATACAGACACTTCAACAACTTAGCTGAATTGAGTGATAATGAATATCAAGTAAAGATAATAATCTGTGGTTTTTTTCTCTTATATGTTAGTGACATTAAGAGTCTGTATGGACTGCTCACATCACTTTTCTCTTCAATTTCTATCTCCTTTGTATTCCACTTGAGGAAATCTTGATTTCTAGGAATGAACTTACAGCTTATGATTGATAATAACTTTTTTAGTGCTTCAGTGTTACAATGTTTTGCTGAAACACTGTGGAGTCTGGTAGACAGTAAGATTCTTCATGTCTATTCTACTTTGAAAAGTCACATTCTTCGTTTTGATTTATAATCTCTTACCTATTTTTAGAATAAGCAATCTGCCAGACTGAAAATTGTGAGCAATGAAGGTCAAGATAGATTTTATGATGGCTAAAAGCAGTGTAAAAAGAGTGAACGCGGTCATTTTATAGTGGGTGATCTACCCTATATAACCAAAAAGCTTTAACTTGTGTAGTTATAACTGTAATCCAGAAGCTGATAATTAAATTATTCTTCCTGGAACTTTGTTCCTTCGCAAATAATCAATGTCACACCACTTTATTCTCAAACTTAAGTGTTCGTAATATTTGACAACCTAGGGGAAAAGTAACTATGGCTCCATTTATTTATGTTTGCTTTTTTTCTTAATTCTTGTAAAGACTGCTTTTTGTAAATTTATAAAGAAAAAGAAGCAGCTTATTGAGCAGGTTTTTAGTTATTTATTTACTACTTCTAAAGCTTTTAGAAGAGAGGACTCTACATGAGTAAACACTGTGTATACACACACACAATCACCAACCCTGTAAAAAAAATTTTTTCACCCTCTTCTAAGGGAAAAAGATGCATTTCTGCAATAAAGAGTCAGTAAAGTGGAAGACATTCAAAATTGTACCTTCTCTACAGAGCTACTAGTTGCTTAGGTGATGTGTCCCTAGATCATATGCTGAAAATATCATAGTTCTAACAGCTCCCTTTGGTCTGGCAGGGATAGCTGAAATTAAGGCTTTGAGTGGGTGAAGGCTATTTGCGAGATCTCCTGCTGAGCCAGCTAAGACATATATTGTGGGGTAATTTCTGGAGTTTTGCCAGTTGCAAACGGGGGCCCCCAACAAGCCTATTAAGGTAGGAATGAGGTTGGAATGCCACACTTTGCTGCGCTCTGTTTTCCACTGACCCTGCTCTGCTGACCACCAGAGTAAAAATAAATTAGGGGAATTTTTTTTCACTATAATGTCTGCCATCCCTTATTACATGTTGTAATTTATAAATACTTCATCTGATTAACTGTGATTTTTTTTTGTTGTTGTTGTTTTTAATACTTATGAATAAGAAATATTTTCCCATTGACCTCCCTCCTTGTCTCTGCAAGTAGCCGGACAAGATGACATACATCCACTTTATTTTGTTATGAAGCCGTAAATCTTTATTGGCCTTTTGTTGATGTAGTTTAGGAGGATCAGCATTAAAATGCAGTTTTTTACATACCATTTTAATGTTTTTAATAATATCGTCATTGGAAAGTCCTGTCAGTCTAACTGTGTTGTATGTTGGTTCCCAGGCCTCAGCTACCCATTGTGAGACTGATTGTCATGTGCTACTGTATGGTGGAAAGTGTGGCTTATAACAGAAACAGAGTTGTTGCCTTAAAATTGGGAAAGGCTACTGACTTGCCATAATACTTACTGACAGTAAGGGATTTTGGAGATTGGATGTGGGTGTCTAATAAGGAGGTTTTCTAAAGAGAAGTGTACTTGGATTTATTAAAACAATAACTTTATAGGTCTGGAGCAGACTCCTTGCAACGTGGTATAAAGCATGAGATGCAGAAGTTTGGAAAGGGATTTTTTTTTTTTTTTTTAATACAGGTTGTTCATCTTGGAATTGTTTAGCATTAAAGTACTCTACTGTATGTTGCACACAGATGTGGTTTAGCACACAAACTGAATAGTCTTTTGCTCTTTTCTTCAAGGTTTCAGAACTAGATTTTATAGTTTTTGGCAGTCTGTACCTAAAAGTTTCAAAATTGTTCTATAAGCAATATCTTGTGGTCATAAATTATCACAACCATTTTAGGTTTGTAAAAACCTTACATAAATCTCCATGTAAGCACAACAATAAAAAGTGCAAATGTGTTTAGTAATGTTTCTTGGGTCACCATTGCTCTGAGTTGTGTGTAACAGTACCCTAAAAACTACAACTGGAAACCTATCTTATTACCTATTTGTTAACTCCCACCATAACATACTGCAGTAGTAAAATCACTAAGCTTTGCTGTTTATTGCCCTTTTGATATGTGGCAACATAAGTGGACCACAGGCACTCTAAGATAAAACAGGAGGAGGCTTTTTTCAATATTAATAGTGCAGATGTCAGATCTTTGCCTCCTTGGAGCCAACAAACCAAATTTGATTGTTGTGGGCTTTCTGGGAAGTTGACTTCATGCAAACTCCAGGTTCCTTATTTACTGGTAGAGAGAGCATTGCTCAACACATGGCTGGCATCACTCTCAGTCATTTTGGAAGAATATTATCTAAATGACTGAACTGTTATTGGAAACATCCCTGCAAGTTCAGCTGTACTATGTGCTTTATGAACTTATAGGAAAACATGGTTCTTGCTTCAAAGAGCTTATAATGAGGTTCAAAATGAGGCCCACCACATCAAAAGAGAGATATAGTATAGGAGGGAAGGAAGACAGAAGGAACTGAGGTGCTTTTGTCCAGTGGGATATAGCAGAGTCATGCCTTTAGTTCCGAACTGGTTTAAGTAACTCAGTTTAAGAGTTTTAATTGTGGTTGCTCCAGCCAGTCCCCCTTTCCATGTGTGTGCCCCAGTTCGCAACAGAACTTGATCTGAATCCAAAACCTGCTCTGCTTTCCTTAGCAGAACTGTGACCTAGATACATTAGCAGCTGAACAGCTGCAGAGCACCAGACTCTGCTGGTGAAGGAAGGCTCTAAAGCAACCAGTCTGGAAGTGCAAGCAGCTGGATAAGATTTCTGTTGTGCACCTGATCTTCTGCTGCAATTACATTTCATATTGTAGCTGCAAATAAGTTAATAATAATAATAATAATGATAAATATCTCCCCACATGCATTTTTTCACACAGTTCTCTAGTCACCTTTTAACTTTACATAAATGTTGTATTGTGAGGAGTATGGCAAGGTTTACTCAAAGGATTCTCATTTTCCAAGTATTTAGTGAAACAAAATTAACTTTGTGTTCTTCAGTTAATGATGGTGCCAGGATCTCTTTGCAATAAATGGACTATGATCTGCAGAGTAGGTAGGCCAGATGATTGACAGGATATGCTGCAGGAAAGAGTGACTCTTTGATGTATCTTGGCTTTTAAGATTGATAAGAAATGCAGAAAGCAGATTGATTCACAGGGAAAGAGAACTTTGGATGACTGAAAAAGGTGCAGTAGGACTGTTGGTTAGAAAAATGTCTATATGTGATTATTTTCCTGAACAAGGGATATTATTCTATACGACTGTGGGAAAGTGAGTTCCAAGTTCCTCCACCATAGTCAGCAGGGCATGCAGCTGAACCTGGGTCTCACATTACATACTCAGTAAATGACATAGCAGGTAAGGTATTAGAGTGGACACATTCTCGTTTTTAGCAGAGATTTCTTCCTGAGGCTGAGAAACTTCCCATATCACAACTGCTGTGAACACACCCTTTAGAGATTTTTGGTTTCAGCTCATGACAGTTTCTCACAAAACCATCCCAAAACGTATTTTCTGAAGCTCTATTCCAGAGGCGATGGTTGTGGAGGATAGGTCAGCATATATATACACTGTGGATGCATCTCAGAATAGAAAGAATTGGTGCATCATCCTAAGCAGCTCAGAGTAACTATTKCTCTTTCTCAATCTCTAGAAATGGAAGCTGCACATCCTGGAATAAATGACATAGTTAGAAATTGGTGTAAAGTAAAATTCATCGAGACATAGATCAAAATCATCCCAGCTGTCCCTTTTGTTCTACTGTTGACAGTAGGCAACCTTGTTGCTCTATGATCCCAACACCCTCATATTTCTTATTCCTTGAACTTTGGGGAAACCCTGCATGCTCAAAGCCTCACGCTATCAGTGGCCCTTTAAGGCTAGCTAAAACTCCTTTAAGAACAACTGAGCCTGTTCCTATTGGATTTACTGTGTCCTCACTGGCAGATGATCTTTCATCCTTGTCTGCGTGTCGGTGCTTCTGAAACTGCAGTTGCTGCAATACTGTTTAGTAAAAGCAGGCCTGGAGTACAGCTATTCAGATAGCACAAAGAAACCCCCTCTTGTGTAAACAGTTCACTGACTGCTGAAATATTTTGCAAGCAATGTATATTGCAGGTACTTTTCTGCTCTTCTAACTATTTCTAATGTAGAAAATTACTCAATGTAGATAATTGTCTTGCAAAAAATAAAATAAAATTGCCAAACCTTCCAGCTAATATTAGCTAGTAGTTGTTCTCTTGCACAATTTGGTTTGAGACAGGACCCAGGAGATAAAAACAGCCAGCAACTTGACTGCACGGACAACTTCTGTTCGTGTGTTGAGGTGAAAGCTCTGGCTGTCCTATACCTCTGTCCTGCCCAGTTCTAGGCTTGGCTGTTCAGTGTGAGAGTTTGTGGGTTAAGTTCAGCGATTGCCATATAACAGTGTCACAAACCCCCACCAGGTCACTTTACAGATGTTGCTCTGTCTGGAAGGGCTAAGGAGAGAAGAAAAACTCGCCCTTCCATTCTCTTGCCCCGTGCACTGACTGACCTCTTTCATTCCCAGGAAAAGCAAGCAGATGCATTCCCTGCTTTCCACTACTTCTCAAAAGAGAGAAAGAAAAATTATGTCTGGGAGTGGCTGGCAAGAAGAAAAAAAGTAGTTTGGAGTATGTTTAAAGCAGAAATTTAAACCTCAAAAGATGCAGAGGGCGCTCAGACACCAAAAGAATATATACTGCATTGAACTTCTCTTTTTGAATTTGTGTCCATGGCATTCTGTAAACTGTCTTGTATTTTATATTTAAAATTACTAAACAAGTGATTACACCTTCAAGTGAAGGTGTATATTCAATCAAGTGAAAATCCTTTTTTCTTATGTTGCATAAACTCCAGACAGGATGCAAATGGTGTTTCTAGGGTTTGTTTGCATTTGGGGAGGGGGGAGGGTGTTGTTTGTTGTTTTTACGGGAATGAAAGCTACTCAAAGGAATATGTAAGGTAATGTGCTTTCTTGTACTCTAGAAATGGCAATAATAGTTAAATGGTATTTTAAGGATGAAAGCCAACACACATTGTATACAAAATATTCCATTCTTTCTTAGGTATACCGTATCTAAAATTATGACAGTGTCATGCTTGGAAATGTAAATTGTTCCTTTGATAAAATATTTAAAAGTAGATAAGTTTGTGCATTTGGATACATGAAGCCAAAACTCAGCTCTAGTATTAATACTTGGCCTAAGATTTCCTGACAACTGTCTGCAGTACCTCAACATCCCCATGTAATAATCAATTCCTTTCTTCTCTTAAATTTAGGCTTCAAAACCTGGCTTGATCAAAATAGAGGTATCTTGGCTTTCTTACTTCTTTCTCTCCTATATTTATTTAAGACAGATTTTCAGATGTGATGAGCATCCAGCACTAAGAATCTGTTGTTTTCTCTTCACTAGGCATTGAAGTGTAAGATTTGACTTTTTCCAACTCCAGTTATCTGTGCTGAGTTTCTTGTTGTTTGTCAGCTTTTTTGAAAATCTGTCTTTGAATATGCCTGCATAATTAGAGATGGTATATGGAGCAATACCTGGAGTGAAGAGGGATTCAATTCTCACTCATTTTAATTTTCTAAAATGTTTATAGCTTTGCAAAATATTTTAATTTAGGCTGAAACTACCTACTTCTATTGCTATGTGGAAGAAGCATTTTCCCAAAACTTAAGCCTGTTTAAATTTGTTTTTCTGGCTGAGAAAAATACTTTGCTGTATTATGCATACATAGAAATAAACATACATAGTATATTTTCAGTTGCTAGCTTTTTTTTTTTTTTTTTTTTTATTTTTTTTTTATTTTTTTATTTTGAATCTCTTTCACCCCACAGGATTTGGGTGCTTTGGAAGGGTCATAATCCCAAGTCATACATCTTAAGAAAATCTGTTTTGATATGACTACATTATAGGGGTTTGATGAAAACAGTTTGTGCGTGCACACCGGCCTTTCTTATACTTTTCCCCTCTTTGATCTTTGTCTTTGCAAAGATCACTCACCATTCCATTGATCCTGTGCATATAAGTATAAGTAAGCTGAGTTGATTTTCATTTGTGTTTGTTGAGCTGACAGATATGGTCTGCAAGGTGAGAGTGGACTGCTTTTGTGCTCTGCAGCCCATATGTATACATTCTAGTTACTAACATTTATTTCATAGTTTTTCCAGAAGCTGTAATAAGGATTTTGTTTAAATGAATATTCCGTATTTGTGGCATGTGAAAGAATGAGAAAAAGGCATTACTCTAATCCAGCTTTTATGTTTCACGGTTGAACTGTACCAATCATACTTTCATGGTTTCCCAAGGAGACGAGGTTTATGAGTTCATCCTCTCTGTGTGTCTGTTTTTGTCAGTCTCCTCTTCCCTCCCTCTCCCTTTTTCACCCTCAGTCCTCAGCAATAACTTTTGAACCTACTGGCCAAGTTCAGTCACGTTTGCTAGAGGAGAAGTCTAAAATATATTAAATTCCTAGAGGTATTGTGAATACTGGCAGTCAGGTAGTGGAGAGAAACGCAAAGGAGTTGCCCTCCAAGGAAGAAAAGGCATAGAGTGTAAATGTAATCCTTGTTAGAGTGCAGATAATCCACACAGGGGCAGCTCTAAACAAAGACATTGTTTCATGAGTTTTACTGTTTGCAGACATGTTTGGTTTTAGAGTACTAAAAGTTGTACTTAGCATCAGGATTAATCACAGAAGTGCTATTGGATGGGAAATTCATGGGAACATTTTGCAGTCAGACATTAATTTATTTTATTTATTTGCACACGTCCTGTGTATGTGACACCCAGCCAACTGGTGGATGCATACACACACACTCTTCATCAGCCATTCAGGCTGAGCTTTGAGAGGTCAGCTCTTGACTGTCTTTTCTTCTTTCTGTTTCTACTTATAAACAAACAGTAAGGTGTATTAACATGAAAAGTAGAAACTTTTTACAAAGCTGTGTAGTAGGATGTGTTGAAAAGGTGAAACAGTTTCTCCATGAATGCCTTTTAATCCTTGGAATATAACTATGGTACTGAACGCTCCTGCAATCCAAACCCATTTTCTGCAGATATAATATGTTACTAGTACACTACATTTTCCTCTTTTCTCAGACGGGAGGAAAACTTGCTATTTCTCCTATGTAAGTCACTGATAATACTCCAGATGATTCTGTGATGGCAAGCACAGGCCCTGGCTGAGTGTGAACTGTTTTCCCGCTTGCCAATGTCATCATCTCCGGGAATTGGTGGATGCATCCAGGGTGGCTCCACAGACACTGCTGCAGAGTGGAGTCACTCAGGCTGTGTGCAGTAGCCATTTGCCCAGAGTTTTTGAATATCCTGCAAAATGGGCTGCTAGACATCCAGAACTAGTAAGGACGGTGATAGTATGTAAAGCAATGCAGGAGAAATGATGGACTTRCAATAGGAAAAAATTGGACACATTTACATGATTTTCAAAGGCCCATATTTAGGGTTATCTTCCCAGGTAGGATTAAGCAATAACAACTACTGTATGTGTGTATACACACACACACACGTGTATATATGCATGTATATTATATTTTTTATTTTAATGAACAAGCTACATAGAATACTCTAATTATCACTGTCCAGTGTTAAAGTTTTCTCTTTTCTTATGTTGTCTGTACATCACCAAACTGTAATAAAAAGGCCTGGCTATGTGGTCATGACTCACTAGCAGCTGATCTCGGCAACTATGCAGTCTGTTTTTTATCTCAGAGTTAAAGGAGGATTTTTATGCACAGAGCTGTACTTTTTGATATTTAATATTTCAGGTCTCATTCCCGCTGACAGTCTGGAGCAGACAGGGGTCATGACTTAACTTGTCCATGAAGTAAATAGAACACTATTGATGCTATAAAGATAAGTAATATTCATTACAAAGACCACGTTAAAGTCATGTACTTGAAGAGGCGAGTGTTTGGAAACCAGGGCGTGCCAGATTTATAATTGTCTTTGTGATATTAATTCAGTCACTACACACATAACCATAATGATCAGAGCTGGTTGATAATTCAGTAACAGATGTTTTGTTTATGCTTCAGAATGCAATAAATATTTTAGAATTCTGTAGTGACATATTTAATGAAATATAAAATATCKTAGCAAAAATAATAATAAAAAAAAGACATCTGTTTTCCTGTCAAAGTGATACCTTGGCAACACTGAAACAACACTATTTGTTTCAGTAAGCTGCTTATTTCAAATTGGTAGCAATTAGGAATGCATTCTTTAATTGTCTGGCTACAGTTTCGTTAATGTGTATGGAGTAGATGTATGAGAAAGCTGTTTGCATGTTGAACTTCTGTAGTTCTCTCATTCAGGGTGGGATTTGGTTACCTAAATATAAGTACCTGTTGTCATTTGAGACACTAAGGTATCCCACCTGGCTCCCGGCTGTTATTTCTGAAGGGTACAAGTCCCTAATCAATCATTTCTCCTGTCTTTAAGCCCTGTGCAAACATTTCAGATGCCTTATAGTGTCTCAGATGTCACTAGTGCTTACACATAAACAGTTAACACCACACTTAACTGACTTCACAAGCTGGAAAATATTTTTAAAGTGGAGTTGTATGTATAATAATGCTAATATGCAGATTTTCTCACATCAATGTTAATCCAAATAAGAACAGATCACTTGTATATCAGATGTCAACATCTTTAAGTAGTCTAGGACTGCAAAATTTTGTTAAATGGAACAAGACATGTGCAGCAGGAAGAGAAAAACACAGTACATAAATGTATGTAACTGGACTCTCTGCTCCCAGGGAGCTGTGTGGGCTCAAACATAGTGAAATAATGTAGGGCAACAACCTTGTGAACAGAACAGTGGCAATACTGATATAAACCAAAGGCCTATCCAGCTTCTGTCTCCATCTGTGGTCAGCAGCAGATGCTTAGAGAAGATCATAATCAAAACAGGGTAAGTGTACAGTGCTTTGTACTTAAAAGCCCTCAGTAGGATTTTGAATCCTTCAGGAATATGTCTAGTTACTTTGAATTCATGCAGTCACTTTTTAAATCACTATCCCATTTATTCACCCAAGACTGCTATCTACTTTACAATCAAATATATAGTCATCCCTGATTTACTAATGAACTCCTCAGGAGGATAACACAATATTATTCACATTTCTGGTTTCAGCTTTTGGTTTTGGACCTACAAAGAATTCATAATAATTTGCCCAGAAACTTTTGGTACAATATTTCTTGATTTACCATCAGACATGGAGGTAATCTAATTTTTCAACACTAAAAAAAAAATGCAATACTTTTTTTGGTGAAAGGAGAAGTCTCTTTAAAAAGCTGTGAAAGTATTTCAAAGCTTTCTTTTCAGTCTCTCTTTTTTTTTTTTTTTTTTTTTTTTTTTTTTTTTTTTTTTTTTTTTTTTTTGGCTGTATCTAGTCACCATTTTATGCCCAAGCAATGGCACAAAATGCTACCTCAAAATCTCTAGGTCTTAGAAATGTCAAAAATACATTCCTTGGAGTGTTACTACATGAGATGTATTTATTGCAGAATGATATCCAAACACAGATTTTCTTGAAATCTGTGAATCATAATTATTAACCTGTTGGATAAAGGGTGAGTTGAGTTTGCATGTTTGTATTCTTCTCAGAACTACCCTTTTAATTTGAAGTCAAGGAGTTATAGCATCTCTAACTTGCTTATCTGGTATTTGGGAGATGAGAGTCTTACAGTTCATCACCTTCATCCTTCTGGGCAAGGTTTCTGTGAGGTCTGTTGTTTCTTGATCTCTAAACTTTTTATTTTTGAAACAACTGGGCTTTGGGAGTTGACTAATCAGCAGATTGTAGAAGACAAGTATAGCAGGCCACAGACCTTTCAGAGGTCTTCAGCTCACAAGCATTATGTTGGATTTGATTTCAAATCTCAGGGCCTCTTTGAAGTCATTAATGCAGCAGCACTAGCATGCAGCACTGAGGTCAAGGCATGGAAAACTATTCATTACTGGCTACAGACTTTTGTCTTCCCTACAGGGACAAGTTGCTCTGAGCTAGCTAGTTACACGACCTTATCTCTTTGGCCTTCTGGTACAGATGTCTGTGCGTGTTGGTCTGAGCTGCTAAACTGGTTAATTCAGCTAATTAGTTACCAATACTTGAAATAGGTTCAACAGCAGAGAGAATATACGGGGGGGTGAGAGCTCATCTTCTTATTAGGTATGAGATCATGTTATTATTCAATAAAATTGTTATTTTGCAACCATGCCTGCCTCAGGTCACTGAGTGAAAGAAAAAAATTAATTTGCAAAAGTCAACGCCTCTGAAGAGGGACATAGATAATCCATGAAGTTCTTAAATGAGTTTTTATATGTACTCAGAGAGGGAAAAAAACCAACACAAAAACAGGGAACATGAACCAGGTACAGGTTTCTACAAAAGAAAATGTGTAGGATGGGGATTCTGTGCTTGGTAATTCAGCTGCTGTTGTTATGTTGCCTTTGCAGATGGAGTTTTGCCTACTTCAGATGTTTTCACTTTAAAACCTTCCACCTAATGTGCCTCTCTTCCCCCATCCTTGTTGACATAAGAGAAGGGAAAGGGTAGGGGGGCTCTCCATCTATTTTGAAGTACTTTACCTTCACCATTTCTAGTAGATAAACTATCAACAAATGCAATTCTTTTTTAGCACTTGATTAAACCCCCTGATTTTACACAGCAAAACATACTGAGGTTTCTGGTAATCTTTTGAGTGATTGCTTATCATTATCAGATTTAAAAATTACTCTTGGACTATAGTTTGTACTGAAGTTTTAGCCTTATTTTGCACTCCCTTGACATTATAAATGCCTCTGCATAGGTGCAATTGCACTGTACCTTCTTTCCCACTTATTCTGACTGAACTACAGGTTAATGTAAATGTCATGATTTCATAGTCAGGTAGTAGCTTTTTTGCCCCCAAACCAGATTCTATCGAGGGGGTTTTGGTTTGGTTTTGTTGTTTGGGTTTTTTGGGGGGGGTTTTGTTTGTTTTTTGTTTTTTTCTTCAGCGATCCTGGCTTTGAATTGTTGATGTTTTCCATTCCTTTCTGAAATAAGATACTGTATGCATTAAATGACAGAATAAAAAATATGATGCTTTGAAACTTTGCTCTTTTCTAATCCAGCATATCAGTATTTGCTTCTATGTGTTCAGGGTTTACATTGACATTTTCCATCATCTAAATAAAGTTGCAATGTTTTCCTTAATTCTTGCAGTAAAATATAAGGCCTTTGATAAAGTAGAGGCTTTCTGCATTCTTCTCAGATGATTGGCATACATTTTCCTGTTATACAGTCTTCTATTATTTTAAATACTAGTGTTCATCTCAGAGGATTTCTAACTCTCAGTCCTATCCTTGGGGTGGATGAAGGGCAACAGAAAGTATAGATATGCACATAACTTAACTGAGAAGAGGAAAGGTTTTTGGGGACAAGTATACATGAAAAAGAGTGCTCCTTTTATGGTTTATTGCCAAGACCAACATCCAATTCATTTGGTTAGTTTAGATTTCCCTGTTAAAAAATTATCAACAAAAGGTCAATGTGTATCTTTTCCCATTAAATTTTAGGAAGAGTTTGCCTGAGCGTGCCACAGTATTAAGTAATCAAATAGTCATTAATAATAATTCTTTTTTGGAATTCATGGAATTCTGACCCAATAAATTTTATACAGATTTTGTTATCCATGTTTAGATGACTTTAAAATAAAATATTTAAATAATTAAAACACAATTTTAATTGAAAGCAATTGGTTAAGAGCTAAATATTTGGTAGGAAAATATTTTAACTAACATTAGTTGCTGTCCACAGGCATGAATGTGTAGCTTCCCTGTAAGGAAACCTGAGCAGGCAACTGTAGAGATGGCTCTTCCTCTTGCCCTTTCCTCTCCTTTCCTTTCTCCTCATTCCATGTTGTTGAGGATCAGGGTTCTTCAAAGCTGTTTCAAATTCCAGATTGTGTAATTATGGAAGTTTGAACAAATTCAGGGTTGTGGCTAGATGATTCAGCTTTTGCTTCTGTGCTATCCAGCAGAGGTTGTTGTTCTGTGCAGGAATGATAGGGGTGGAAGTAGAAGACATTAGGAAAGTTGAGTTTTGTGTCTGCTTTGTTAGGAAAGTGTTTGATTTTTAGATGTTCCTGGGTCTGTGCTACTTCTTAGACTCCCCATATCTTCATTATTGACTCCCAGTCTTCATTTAGTTAAGCAACAAATCTTAATGGCTAGCTACAAGTTAAAATGTTTTGTCATGACCAGAGCTTGTGAGCTGTGTGTCTGTAATCTCCTGGCTAGATAACTACAGTGTGTTCTACAAACAGAAGACTTTGGAGAGTGCAGCAGGAATATGTAAAAGCCATTTTCCGGTGTCCACCCAAGCTATCCACTGCTTGTGGGTACCTTGTTTTCTGTACTGCTTTTGTTTTATAAATCTTTCTGCATCCTTGCAGAATTCCTGCAACTGAAAGGACAATCTCAAAAAGCAACAACAACAACACCCCCACCACCACCCCCCCCCCCCCCCCCCAGATAAAGTCAGAGCAGCTGAGCTATACAAAGGTTGATAAGCCAAATGGACTCTGCTCACAGGGTTTATGCTTATTTAGAGAGTAGGTAGTTCAAGTGACCAGTGACCATAGGTTGACATATTGTTTGCTTTCCTCCAGAAAGCAGTATCTTGTCCTAGTATTTAACATCAGCTGTTAGCAGAACTTAGATTCAGATATGCGAGCTTAGGATTGGCCTAACTCTGCTTCTATCTATGTATATTCAGTCAACATTTCTAAAATCCCTCCCTAATGCAGCATACTTATTTCTATAGCCTTAATTGAGGGCAGGAAAAGAGTTCATTTATATGGAGTACACACACTATTGCAGTTGTGACTAAGAGACTACCCAAGGCGAGTTTTGTAAGGGAAGGGTAGTTTCTTTGCTTAGGCTAACTCATACAATTAAAACATAGAGGCAAAAAGTCCCCAAGACTTTCCAGTACAGCAGCATCACCTGTTTCCAGTATTTCTGTTGGTCAAACCAAAAGGTGAAATCTCTGTAAATCCTTGTCTTGTTTATATGGAAGCAAATTGTGCRTACTATTTCCATCCAACAGCTTGCAATACTTAATAGGTGAGCAGTAAGGAAAATAAAATTTTTCCGTTCAGCTGTCCCTTTGCTTCTTTCAAGTTTTGTTTTTTATTCAACAGGAAGCAAATCAGAAACATGTAGTTTTTCATGAGGACAGCAGTGTTTCTCTGTATTGAGCAGTTAATCAAAACTTGTCTGAACACACTGACTTTTTCGAGGTGCACACAGAACATTTTACTCTTATTACTGGGAGGTGCATATTGGTTGTATTTAACCTCATTGACAGTAAGAAGAAACAAAAAAGTCTTAATTGAATATAATTCTTGGACATTATTAAATAATTTTATTATTTAGTCTAGAAGTTTAATTAGTTAAAACTGCTATGTAAAATGTTGGGGTTTTAATCTTATTTGTATATTTATCTCTTCAGAGTTCCCTCCAGACTCTCCCCCAAACTCTCATACAGTCTTTGCCCGACCCCACCCTAGCCAATTTTTTGCAAATGACTCAAAACCAAACTCGGAAAACCCTGCCAACGTTGGTTGTTTAGATCTCAAAAGTTTCCATTTGAAAATTTTCAGCTATGTGCCGATGGTTCACAAAATGTCCAGAGGAGACTCTAGAAAAGTAAAATTCTTTTCCACCGATTTTGTAAATGTGTATACAGTTAGAAACAGAGTTTTGGTTTAGTAGGCCTTTAAAATTACAATAACATGCCTTCTACAAAATTAAGTCCCAGCACAGTATTCATACTGGGCATATGCTGTTCCCTGCAGATTGGTGCCCACACATTGCTAGTTGTGAAAGAGAAATGATGTCTCAAGAATTAGACAAATCACTGCATAATTTGCCTTCTGAAGGTGCAAAGGTAACTTATACSTTGCAAGAACAGAGAAGCAGCAGTGGTCTATTTTTGCACAAGCTCGATAGATGACCACAGCATGTGTATTAGAGAAGAGGAAAGGATGGGGTTGTGATTGGAGCTGTGGCTGCACTTCTCAGCCCTAATACAGACTTCCTAATATCAAGTCACTTAGAACTGTGCTGAGACTACAGGGTATCTTACTTCAAGACCATGGCCCACAGCTGCTGTGGGCTTGAATCTTTTATATGGTCAATCAAGAGAAGTAATCAAGGCCTTAGACCACTCCTTTTCATCAGCCATGTAAGTGCTTTTGAGTCTGGATAGCATGCTGGGTTGATTATTGCTTTCCTATGTTTAAGCACACTGGAAGAGTACAAATATTGGAATTAATCTGTATAATATATTTAAACTCATGTTATGATTTCATTTTTCAGTGTGAACAGAGTTGCTGTAGGGCTTATTTTTGTCCTTTTCAACTTTGCATATGTAGCAGGATTGGACAAGGCATGCTTTGATCTAGCTTGCATGCACATCAAACCACAGGCTTGGTCCAGAGGGCTTTTGTTTGTTTGTTTGATGGGGGGAGGCTTATTCTTTTAGATTTCTGTGTACATTTTTTGAAACACTGGAATCTTTATTTTTCTCTAAGGCAGCAAACAGATACGTTAAATCCCAACCTATGTATAAATTGGCATGGGTGTGAACCTTCAAGACATTGGACTTAGACCTATGTGGGGAATTATTTTGTAAACAAACTTGCAAAATAGAAAGGTAAATTCCACTTGCAAAGTTAAAAATAAAATAAAATAATGTTATTGTGCCTCAGTTTTCCTGAAACAGAATATGTGCCTGTGTGGTATTACTTTCTAAACCTAGTTTCAAGTGTAATACCATAGAGAATGTTCATAGACATTGTTCTGAAGTGATTTATCCTTTAAATCACGGCTGTCTTACTGCCTGCCTTCATCTGATCCTAAAAGTATAAATGAACTCCAAGGCTTTGATCTGGAAGGTTCAAAACTCAAAGGAGATTTTCAAGGGCTTTGAAGTTGAGCTCTAGAAGGGACAATGCACTGTGCATTTATTCACTGGGGGAGTGCTGTCATCGTACAACCAAGTCTTTGCCAGTGTAAATTCATCACAGTGTTAGATGTAGCATTATTACATTAGTATTAATTTTGGTTTAGAGTTAGAATACAGAAAAAAAAGGATCTTCTTTTGCTGTTTGACTCCATTTGTTGAGATAAATACACATTAATTTTCTTTTGACAGAATTTTTCAGAATTAAAAAGAAGTGTCTCCTAATATCACCCTTTCCACTGTTAAATAAAGTTCCGAGAAACTGTTCAAAGAGATTCTTACTTCTATCAGCAGCTTTCACTAAATGACAGCAGGCAAGAAAAACTGATGTAGACTTTAAAAAAATGCCTTGTGAAGGCTTCTTCCAAATTTAGAAAATGCCCTGTGCCCTTCATTTGTGATCACACAGGCAAAATCCTGTCCCTGCAAAAGTTGTGATTAAAGTTACAGAGGCTGTGTCATTACATGGTGTTGCAGGGTGGCATTTGTAGAGTCCAATGAGCAACTGATGCCTAAAATGACAATCAGAGTTCTATGACTTTCTTCTGACATAAACTTCCGAATTTGAAATATGGATTACAGCCCATGGAGATACGAAGTGACTCACATGGCTGAGACACCGTTAAATCAGCAGGCACTGAAGGTATCTCTGGATCTGAAACTACTATCAGAAGCACAGAGTAGAATACAAAAACACTATGTGAGTTTCCCCAGATAACTTGATAAACACATTTTGGTTATTCTGTCAAAAACTTTGGTGTTTTAGTTTTTGGTCCGTGCCTTTTAGGTTGAGCTGTATGGTACCTCATTGATAAGAACATTTGATTGAAACCACTAAGCTCATATCTTTCATGACCTGATCCAGATTAAAATAGAAGCTTTTACAGATAAAAGGCTTGTAGGTTTATCTTTTCTACTACCTACCCCAAAAGAGCTGCAAACTTCTTTCTGTAATTTCATGGTCCTTTTGTTGCAAATGAGTATCATGAGACTGGGGATAATGGCATGCTGTGACTGGCTGTTTCAATAAAGACAGGATTATGATGATGAGGCTTTTTTTTTTCTCTCTCTCTGTCCTTGTCAATTGGTATGATAAATAAACAAAAGTTATCTGGCATGTTCATCTTGGTATTTCAAGTTGATACTGCCTTTTTCTCACTCCTTGTTCATAAGTTAGCTCTTCTCCAGCATTTGTAGCTGGGAAGTACTCATTTTATGAAAATCATAGATTTTTCTCAGTTCATCAAACAATTCAAAAATTTGCCTAGACTAACTCAATGATCACTATTCCTAATTATGGAACAACTTCCTGGTCTTTGCATGTAATTGTTTCCTAGGCTTTTATATTCTTCCTTTCAGAATTTCTGCTTGCTCACAGGTATATTATAGCCCAATGGGTTAAATTTAATCATTTTGTTCCCATTGCATAAAGACTTGTATCGTAACCACCATCTTCCTACCCGATAAGTGGACTGGATCCTTGGCTTGTTCCTCTGTTACTGAACTTACTTGGACCAATGGGTTGTCAGCCCTCATGAGAAAATATAAGTGCTTTTGGGTTCGTCTATGGTGCATTATCCTGTCATTTCAGGGAGACGTGAAAGTCTAGGAGGAAGAAGAATATTTCACATCTGATATTTCATTCCCCTTTTGCAGCTTTGCTTATCTGTCTCACAGAGTGAGTGAATTTAAAGCTTACTGGCAACTGCCTTAGCTGCAATTCCCTATATATCTTATGACAATAACCCAATTGGTGTACATGGATGTGATCTATGTAACCAGATTAATGAATTAGCTACTAGTCAACAGGTGCTTAAGAATGATAATTCTTAAAAAATATGACATAATTGTTTGGAGGCCTAAGAAACATGCTGACCCAGAGAGAGTGCAATCAATAACATTGCAGATTTAACCAGTCCCATGCCTTGTAGGTCTGTGGGATCCTCTGCCTGTAAGAAAAGGTGTTTCTGCATTAGCATTTCAATTCAGTTTGAGTGCAATTTGAACTGCCCCTATATAGTGCATTTTCGTATGTATTGTACAGCACTGTCCAAGCATGCAAATGGATTTATTTTGATGAAGTTAAACATGAAGATGCATCCTAGCTGTGAACAGACCTTTAGTCCACAAATCTAAACTAGATCTAGTCAGAGGTAAAAACCCAACATGCGTATAGTACACGTCAGTTCCCTACCAGAAAATCTCTTTACAGGTCTAATCCTTTTTTGCTGCCCTACTTGCTAATGTAAATATAGCCAAAGTGTAGCAGGGTAGAATACTTTTCCTAACGTATTCATCACTGGAGGTGACTGAATTTTCAGTTTAAACCATTTGTGGCCAGAAGTTTAGCTGAACATTTGTAATGCTGAAGGATAGCCTACAGAAATGTTTACCTCGGCGTTTCTCAGGACATTAATGCTGCTTGGAACACAAAACAGGACATTGTGCCAGATGCAGAACATTGGTGTAAAAGTTTATACTACTTCAAAAATGTTACTTGAGGCATACTATATTATTTTAGCAGTGGTTAATTAAGCCTGGGAAAGGTCTGTCTATGCTAATCCACACACTTTGTGTCTTGAACAGTGCTGGTCACTCTATTTTTACATGGTTGATGACAGTCTAATGATCGGTGGTGTCTAACGGATGGAAATTTTGTTTTGCTTCAGTCCACCTGATTTTCTCCAAGTTTAATGATGTCTTGGGGTTTATACTACATTCCATCACCACTGCAACTAGACTTTTTAGTCTAATACTAGTTTTGATAAGTAGCAAAAAATAGCTGACATTCTCCTTGAAACACAGAGAATTTCCGAACTTTCCCATTTTTTCATACTTCGAGGCACAAATCATGTCTACAGAGTTGTACTCGTGATTTCCACCAAATTTCAATGTCTGCTAATTACCAGCTCAGGATAGAGTTTAATTCTCAGTATCTTCCAAAAGAAATTTCGGTCAGATTCCATAACTCTTTAGGTTTCATATAACAGCAGGACAATCTGTGTGAGTAAACAGACTTCTTGGAGATTCCTATGTGTGCATGGAATTATTCTCAAACTACTCCTGAATAAGCTCCCTTTGCAGGCGCTCTTATTTTCAGCTTACTCTACTACTATTCTTCTGTGAGTGAATTCAGGAAAGCTTGACTATTTTACTGTAAAATTAGAAATAAATTGAAGTGCAAAACAGATTCCTCTATGATAAACTTAGCATTCCTTAATAAGCGTATGTAACGATTTGATGTTTCACTCCTCGCTCAGGCAATACACTACGGTTCCTGAATGTGAAAGGCTGAGCTAGATTTTTAATTTACTAGTTTAACTTGGAAGTCACTTTCCAACATGAAGTGTGGAAATGTTTCCATATGTAACTTACCAGCCTTTAGATATCAACGGAAATTTTTTCACTAACTTACATGAAAAAATCCAGGAAGAAGCAAATAAAATATTAGTATTACAATAAAGGATTTATTTTTCTAATTCATTTCAATAGTAGTTGTACAACAATGTGTCATATAAGATTGTTGAAGTTAATTCCTGAAGCAAAAGTAAATAAACTAAAGCCAACACAAACAAATAACTTTAGTGTATTTCACTAAAGAAGTGGTTATGCAGAACGTCTTTTTCTTTCCTTTTTTTTTTTTTTTTTTTTTTTTTTTTTTTTCCATTAAACCAGAAACTCATTTTTGCTTGAGTTTTAAAATGAGTGTTATTAAAAACTTGTTTTGAGACTATGATTCAGGTCTCTATCCTGATTGGGTCCTAATTCAGAAATGGGATTTATGCATTTAAATGTTAGCCTTTGTTTGAGTTATGGTAAGAAAAGATGTTTTCCTGAGTTGAGCTTTCTCATATGGTCAAATTATTTTCACAAATGGCCTGCTAACGTACGTGTGATTTAACATGTTCTTCTGATTCAAGGTTGCACACTTAGGCTCTTACATAGCAAAAACCTCTTCCAATTTTTGAATCAGCTACTTGAGAAGGAACTTGGGAAACACCAGGAAACTCTGGAAGTTTTCCTTCTAAGATGATCTGTTTCCTCCCTCTCGCCCCTGTCTACTTCAGAGTAATAGATTTTCTGAAGTAACAACAGGTGGGTTGTTACAGAAAATATTTCAGAAACCAACAAGTCAAGCTTGAAATAGCTTATTGAGAGTTTACAACGTGAGCAAGTTACTTATAAGTGGCTAAATACAAATGTCCTGTAATAACTAATTCTCTTACATTGTTTTCGATGCACTGTGTGTGTGGTTGAAGGGATGAACTTACAGTATTTTATGATAAGCAAATAAAGTGACTAAAATTTAGAGTAAGTAAAACAAAATTGTTGTCTGTTTAAGCCAAGACAGATCCAAATGTTTAAATATTTAGGTTGCTTTAATTATAAGGTTTTTAACTTGAGGTGCGTATTAAGAGTCTTGTTTTCAGAAAGTTGTGGGTGTCCATGCTTTGAAAATTATAAGATTTTTCAAAATTAGTTTGCCAAAAATTGYATGCAAGTCCAGAATGACCATGCTATTGTGAATGTTGTCATTAGTATGCTGAAGTGTATGAAGTTTTGCAAAGAATGTGTTTCAAACCGTTCGACACATCACCTGTGTTTACAAGGCACCTCATGCTTTGTATTGCAGAGCTTAAAGTAGGCTCTTATCTATGTTGAGATTGCTGGTGGCTGGCAGGGATCTAGAAACTGGCTCATTTTTTTCTGTGCCAAACTAAGTCTGCTTTAGAATTTTTGAGTTTTCTTGGAAATTTTCAGTTTTCTATTTAGGCACGTCATCAAAATTTGCCTGCTCTTCTGCTAGATTAGTTGAGTTGTTTCCTTTTCAGTTCTACTTGGCTAAAGTGAAATCAATTGCCGCAGCTAGTTTTGGTTTTACACAAGTTGTAATTCAAGTACGCTTGAGTACATGTGAGCACACACATGCAGAAGTCTTGAGTTGTAAAACACTGTTAGAGACTGTTCAAGCTATCCTTCCTGGACTTCCACTATACTGCTGTGTCAGATCGCAGCTTCGGTGCCTATGTGTTTCTCAGTCTTGATAGCTTACGTTAGTGATTATGCCCGTAGCCCTTTGAGCAAGTTTCCTAGAGTTAGGCACTCCATGTGTTACACCTTTCAAAAGGCAGCCCTACAGCCTAAAGTTTCTTTGGTTCTTTGGGATCAATGCAGAATCTCAAGATAATGCACAACTTTTCTGAGAAGTTTCTGCATGGGATATTAGCCTTCAGGCTTGCAGTTTGCTAGTTCAGAAAATAGGTAATGGAAAGCAGCATATTGCGTACTTTCTCTCACAAATATGTGTACTTTCCATAGATTCAAAACCAACCTTGTTCTTGACTCAATGGAAACGTTTAAATCTAGACAAATAATAACGAATCTTATGTGTTCTTCCCTTTGGTGGTTTCGTCACCAGTCTAGAGCCTTTTTTGGGTGGATTCAGGTTTTTGGGGTTTTCCGGCATTGTTGTCCTGAAGGCTATAGCTTGTCTTCTTCATTGTTGAATCTTCTCAGCTTACCTTGTATTCTTGCAGTTGGAGTGGCTCTACAGTCACACCAGTAACTGGTACACCAAAAACTGGTTGTTTCTTCCCCTCTCCTCTCCTGAGGTTCTTATGTGACCTGAGAAATTTATCTTTGAATCCATTCTCTGCCCCCTGCCCTCCCCTTTGAAAAAGTTTTGTCTCCTATTGACAACTATCATTGATATCTAATTTAAGCTCCCTGTTGCTACAGATCAAAATATGCTAGGCTGTTACTGAGAAAAGTGATCTTGTCTGGGCACTATCTTCTTTTCCTTATTCCTTCCTATTCTTTTCCTTAAGTTGACTGTAATACTCATGGAGCCATCCGGTGAACCCAGACCACAGAACTGATACAACTGAAAACTCACTCAACAAAAAAATAAGCTGATCAGTTTTCTGTCTTATTTAAATAATCTTTGTAATATTAACCAATATGTATAAATGGTACAGAGGCAGATTCCACAGCTCATCAGAAATGGACACAAAATGGACATTCTTATAGTAAAAATAGGATTTATTTTTCTCCCATTACAACAGGAATTAAAGGTACTAAGGGAATCCAAACACTTAATTTCCTTTCTAGTTTGCAGTGAGCTAACGCTTTGATGTTACAGTTTTTTGGCTAATAGGGGAATTTAGCCATTTGGCTGTTAGGGCCAATAAGAATAAATAAGAAACTTATAATTTATCTTGTTTTTACATTATTTTACTCTCACATGAATGATACGTGCATGGATCTTTTCATTTTTAGTATTTGTATTATAGCTAACAGAGCTATTGCTATATACACTATTGAAGAGACATGGAAAATAACATTATTTCAGTGACTCAGTTGAAAAGTGCATAGATATTTTTTTATGACTGACTTATGCTAGTAAAATAGAGATGAAAAAATATGTATATGCAACTTCTCTTTTGATGTGCAGCTCTTCCTTAATTTCTTCTACTTGTTTTTCTCTTCACTATTTGTGTAACCTACACTTCTTAACTTCACAAGGGGTTTGTACTTTTACCCTTTCATATACGTACAGCCGTTTAAATAAAAATAAAAGCATTCAAAGTATAAACTTGTAAACAAAACAATATCACCATTTTCAACCAATTCTGTGATAGTTGCTTGAACTTTTATATTAAATATGTGCGATCTTGAAATGTCACATATTTCACAATGATAATAGATACGTCTTTTAAATAGAAATGTTAGGGTTCTGAACTTTCACGTGTAAGAATACATTTCCATGGAAGTCCTGCTTACAGTTTCTTTTTCAGTAGGATGCTTATTATAGTTTATAATAGAGCAACAAATCTCTATTCCCATCACTACCAAATTTGCCAAAACAGAGGTTCATCTAACAATCTGAAAAAAAGTTAAAACATCAACTTGAAATGAAATGTCTTGGGTTTCTATCACTATAACTTTTATTTTTATGATAGTATTTAAAAAACTTGATTTCAGGTTTCAGTTTCTCTCAGTTCATTACCTCTTCTATTTAACCTAAGTTTAGCATTTATAAATTTGTTGCCAAGTAAGTATTGCTGTAATATTTTTTTTAGAGAGATAGTAATAGGAAAATGCTGCCTGCTACAAAGATACAGTATTAGTTGATAAGGCATTATCTATGGTAGCCTTAATATAAAAGGTTAAAACATTGACTGATAAGTTGTTAAACAATTCAAGCATTGTCCTCTTTGGAGTACTTTTAGTCCATTACGTTTCATGTATAGTTAATTTATCCCATTCAGCCTATATTAAAATGTCAGTTTTACACTGAATTCTGAGGTCAAGATTATGTGTGACCTTCTTGGAAAACAACAATGGAAGTGATTCAGGATAAACAAGTGTGGAAAATACTGTTCAGTGGATTTTCAGTACTCTGTATTTTCAGTAGATTTTATGACTTTATGAATGTATAGTGCTGTCCATTTAAAAGAACTTCTATTAAGTCTGCGAGACCACAAATTTGATGTGGTATTCCTGGCATTACATTGGCGATTCCTTGAAATTTCTGATGAGTTTTTCAAAGGATTGAGTTGTAAAGTGTTTTTGGAAAGTGTGAAAAGTTCCTCACATGTTGTCATTCTGTTTGGATGGATCACTAGCCATGCCAAGCTATTCTTCTCCCACTTGGAACCTGAATACAGAATGTGTAAGATGTAAAAATGATACGTGTATTTTGGTGAGTGCCTTCTCCTGTAACGTAAAAGAGGGCATTAAATTTTGCTATCAAATGTGTTGTGTTGTAGAGGACAAATTAATCTCCTAGAATATTTTAAAACTAGGCTACAGCAAGTGATGTGGTGTGCAGGGGAGGGGAGGAGATCATGGGTGCAAGAAGCTAAAACCAAGAGCCATTAATCATGCACTGGACTTCAGAGAAATTTTTTTGAAAGTAAAGCTAGCTCTACAGTAAACCAGCTGTAGAAATGAGTTTAAAGTCCGTGAAGACCGAGATCTACAAATCTGCCTCTGTCCCATAGGGTCAAAGGGCACTTCTCCTGCAGGCAGAGCTGCAGACGGTCCCATAAATGCAGGACTGTTGCCATGACACAGAAGGATTGTCACAGAGAGCAGGGCGGCAAATGAGTGAAACTTTCTTCAAGCCTACACAAGGGAGTAGGGAAGAAAAGCTTGAAGTGGATAAGTGTTCTCTCTGAAAGCTTATGCATCTAAGACGTTTGTTCACAGTAATTTTTTAAAGCAGTATCTCAGATTGTTTTATCTGGCCTGCTATGTGACTTGAAGAATTTAACAAATTGGACTGGGATTCTGCTATTGGCCTGTGGAGAGAGGCACAGAAGTTTGGTTACAAGAATCCAATTTTATTTTCAAGAACAGAGAACAAATTGGTTGCCAATAGGACTAGCAGATAGGTATTTGGTAAAATTTAGATTTATGATTTTTTGCATTGAGTTTTCATTAATAATTGTACTAAACCACATTCCAGTGGTCCTATCTAAATGGGTAGTGATGCTCTGTAGGCAATGATTGAAATGTACCCGATTTTCTTCATGTTTTAAGCAGAATGTAATAAGCACTTGTTTCATATTATCATTTTTGGTGGTGATAATAGATTGTAGAGTTGATTCTCAAATTTTTTGAGTGATCGCTTAGGAACTCCTAAATTAAATGTTATAACAAACGTAGATATAGAGACACCCTTCCCCCCACTCAGTACCAGGCATATTTTAGATTAGATTGAGAAAACCTAAAAGTAGTTAGGCAACAGATAAACTAGCTATGCTCACAGGGGGAACCATCAACAGTGAAGATGTGTGTGTGAACGAACACATGAAACATTAGGGAAGAATGGTTTATGGACAGTCGTATCAGTCTTGCCTGAATGTGTTATATAGAGATAGATTAAATAACCCATTAGAGGGCCAAGCCTTCCAAATATGTCTAATGAAGTACGAACATGTTTTAGCAGGTTGTCAGTTGATTGAGATTTAATTCCAATGGAACAGTTGCATGTTCCAAAGCAAAGATCAAACAGCAAAGATCAGCCAATGTTTGAGCTAAATGCTCTTTCTGCTACTGGCACATCCGAATGAGTCCGTTCTTCAGGAAAACCACACAGTGAAGGCTTGGCTGCCTAGCATGCCGCACCATTGCATTCCTGTGTCACCCATAGCTTGGTGTTCTCACTATCAAGAGTACGCACTTGATTTGCCAATGGATGATACGGGAAGCGGAAAGGATATTCCTCTTCTTTGAGTTTCAAAATAGCCTTTTGTTGTGGGCTCAAACTTATTAAGAACCTTGTTATTTAAGAGCCTAGGTATGGTCCTAATGTATCAGACCAAAGGCCCCACTAGCCCAGTATGCTGTCTCCAAATATGACCAGGAACTGGCCCCTAGGAAAACAAAGAAGAAGCAGGGAGAGTAAAAAGTTATCCTTCACCACGTACGCTTCTGGTATCAGCAATTTATGGCTCACTGCCTGAGCCAGAGTTTGTATCTGGGTAACAATGTTTGATGTTACTAATGGAGCTATTTTCTGAAATTTGCCCATTTCTATTTGGGCCTCTCCCAAAACATTCATGACAATGGCTTCCACAATCCTGTTGAACCATTGCTTGACAATTTCACTCACTGCTCCTTCATCCTGTCATGTACGTAACACTGAATAATTGTTGCTGCTCTGCTTTCTCGAGACTGTCTATGATTTTATATACACCTATCATATCCCCCTCATAATCTTTCTTTCCAGGTAAGGAAGCACGTGGTTTTCTAGTCTCTGTTTTTACTTTTTATACACAAGCAATTTCCATTACCCGTTATCATCCTTATCTTGCCATTCAACTCCTTTTGTCGTTCTCCTACGTTCTTTTGACGTTACTTGGAATTACCTATCAGTTTATTAAATATCTGGTGACAGGATCACAAGATCTCCTGTTTAAATACTGTCTCAAAATATTCAGAGTCTATTTCCTTCAGCACCTTTATTTCCTGTATTTTTATTTAAGAAATAAAAAGCCAGGTATATTATTATGCTCCCACTGCACCATTCAATGATGTTCCTTTCCTTGGATGTTGAAAGCATAGCTTTCTGTGTGATCCACAGTCAGGGTAGGAAGGAAAGTTTTAGTTGCAAGTGAGTGTACACCCTTGTGTCATGTTCCCATAAACTCAAAAATTCTCTCATGAAAAAAGTATAGTGCCTGTTGCCATCATTATTTATGCTTTGTAGCAGATGTAATTCAAATCAGATTTCTGTGAATGAAGTGGAGAGGTATCAGGTGGATTCAGCGAGAAGGGAATATGCTGCTTTGTTTTGTATCATATATGATACACCCCCACTCCCCCCCAATTATAAGTCCCCCCCAATTATATTGATGTGAGAAGATTTAAAGAGTAGTAGATGATCTTGGAGTGAACAGGGTTTTAAGGTTATCGTAAGAATAGTATATTTTTCTGGAAACTGAGTGGAAGACTGCTTTATATTTGAATTTTATTTTGTAAATGTTTCTTTTAACTTGAAACAAAAGATCTCAGAAGATGAGAGCCCTTCTAAACTCTGTGGCTTTCAAAGGGTAGCTGGATAACAAGGATGGGTGTTCTCAGTATTGAGCAGTGCTTCATTTGCAGTGTTGTGGCCTAAATTTCACAGTAGCACTTTTTGATTTCTAACATCTGTGGTTTTCTGATACAGAGGTTCTGTCTGATTTCTGCTAGGTCACCTGAAGCAAGTAGTGAAATACTAGTTTCTCACATCACGGTAGAGAGAAAACAATCCTAACAATCCCACTCTGGGAAGACAGAACGTACCGGATCAAAAATCTTTTAAATTGCCATCTGCTGAATTCTTTGAATCTAGAGGAGTAAAATGCACACAGCTTTGTTTCTTAGCTTACTATAAACAGCGTTTAGAACTAAAAGGTTGGTATAAACACGATAAATGTATTGGATGAAAGAGGAGTATTCTCAGACAAATCAACTTACTTTCACTTCAGGAATTACCAACCAGTAATTCCTTCTGTGTTTTAAGAGGTTTTCCTTGTGCAACAGTTCTCAAGTACTAAATCTATTTTAAACTGCTATCCCTGAATGCAAGCAAATGGGAAAACCTGAGTCAAGAAGAAAACTCAACAAAGAGAGGAAATGGCTTTTGGTGCATTTACTGGCAGTTCAGTGTATGTCCTAGTGGGAAAGCAGAAGACATAAACAAATCTTTTACTTGGTCTGAGCATGTTTGGGAATACAATATAGGCATTTATTGGTAACAAAAACACAATATAGTGGAACGTAATGTTTTAGTTGTGTTTTTGAAAGTCTAACTTCTCTTAACCACCTGGTTGTCGTGTATATATTTCTAAAATAGTGATAACCAGGAATAAGACATAACTGCAGTTTTGTAAGTGCTTAAAGCGTTAAGATTTAATTCCCATGTCACCTGATGATCTCTATTAATTGAAAACACTACTGCATCAGTTATACCACCTGTTGAGATTAGTTAAAGCTGAAGCCTGTGGCCTCTATCATTGTAGCAGGGCTTATGATGCTGGACTTTTTTTTTTTTTTTGGGGGGGGGGGGGGGGCAGTGGGCAGTTTTAGGTGGAAATTCTCATCTTTCTTACCAATCTTTTTGAATAAATGCACCTTGAGATTATAGGGGCTTTTTGCCCTTTCCTTTTGTGTTTTTAAAGGAGCTGGGGCATGTGGTTCTTTGTCCTGCTTAACACTTGTGTTTGAGAGCCAAATAAACTAGGTCAGGAGGGGATGAGTGCAGAGGACTACTGAAGGTTTGAAGAACTGAAAGTTTGCTCAAAATGTAATAACTTTGGGTGGTCTTCTCTGGATGACACATGGGAATAAGCATTTGAAATGTGACTCATTTTCAAATCAATAAAAGGGGAAAAAAGGTGGCTCCACTTTATAAGTATTCTCAAGTTTTTCATTTTCAAAAGCAGCAGACAAGATTTTAATTTGCAGCAGATTCCTTTTTGTAAGAGCACCAGTCCAACACAGAGTGTTCTGAGCTAAGGTTAAGCAGCTTGAAATAGTTAATTTTACAAAACAGTGCAGTAATAATAGTTTTCCCTATCCTTTTCCAGGTTCTTCTTCCTTCTCTTTCATCTACTGAATAATGAATGAGGGCTTTCAGAGATTTCCACATATATGGAATAGAATATTTTCTATCAATCTCTATACATTCCTTTTTGTATTTTGAGAGATGAGTCTTTACTTTTTTAACTGCATTTAGATGCAAGAAAATCAAATGTAAAATTTATCTAAGTAATTTTATTTTATTGTTAGTTTTACTTTGAATATGAAAAATATGTTGGTAATGAGATTATAAAATGCAGAAAGCCAGTTTCCAGTGAACTAAGTAGATGTTGTATACATAACACTGGAGAACAGAATATATTGCAAATAGAGTATCTCCCCTGGAGGACAGTGTCATTGCATTGTTGGTGAAAAAAGTGCTGCTTTTTCCTTGTGGAGAAAACTAGTGCTTTGAAAAATAGTGCTTGGTTTCAAAAAATGCAAAGGAGGAATTTCATGCTGCGGATAAATAAGTGAGTTTTGACTGAATTTCCCTTTGAAATGGTTGGGGAGGAAAGCAGTGGCAGTATTGAGGGCAGCAACTTCTGCCACGGAAGTCCCTTCTGGCAAATTGTCCAAGCTTTGGTCTCTAAAGGGAATAGCTGGTGCTCTAGGGCTGATGGCCAGCTCAACCACCATAGGAGAACAGGAAAAGTTTAGTGGCTCAGAACAAGATTCTTAACATCCAGCCACTTTGAATGAAGATATGACTGAGCAAGGCAGGCATAAACTTGTATCCTAAGGCCCTGTTGGGTCTAACTCTAATGTACAAGAATACATTTCTTTTTAGCCAGAGACAGTCTGGAATCATCTTTTACAATCAAATGCTAAAAGATAAGTTTTCAAATTGAAAAGAAAAAATTGGTACTTTTTGTATTGAAAGAGAAAAAAATGGTACCCACTTTTTATATGATAGATTATTGATTAAAACATTCATGAAGTAGGAGGCCTGGTTTCAGTTCCTTTATTAGACAGAAGAGGTTGAAAGCCAGAACTTCCACCTACTGGGAAAGTACACTAAAAAAAAAAATTAATAAATACTTAAAATCAATCACGAGAAAACAGAATAGTGAGGAGTTGGGAGGGGAGTGTTGTTTTCTTTTTGAAAATGTTCAAAATCTGTTTATGGGGAGGGTGAACTATTTAAAGGCTTTGCACAAGTGATACGTGCATTTTTTAGTCAAATGGGCAGTAAAGTTAGCTCAGAAACATTCAGAAGTGAATCATTATACTAGAAATTTCACGAATGCTGAAGCATGTCAGGTCGTTCGGAGAGCACTAATCAGGGCTGTAAGCATATTACAAAACAGTAGGAGTGAAATTAGATTACATTCAGTTCATAGTAGTCATACCAAAAGCAACACTTGACACTTTCTGCAATTACTCATTTGTGTCACTTCTTTCAAATGTTTGTGATCTGATATAATACAATATATATTTGTGGGTGCAGTAAGGATTTTCCCAAAGGAGACCTTTCTTAATGTTATTGCAATAGTTTCCTAGGGTAAGTGTGCCTTGAATACATAACTTTAAATTCGATGCAACAGTGTTGTTGGAAGCTGTTTTCCAACAGACCATTCTGGATTGACTCTCTCTTCCAGCTGGTAATCATATGGTACAGGTCATGTCGTGTGTGTCCCCCCCCCCATTCTTTCTTCATTTTATTGCAAATAAGATTGCACATTCTTACAATAGTTATAGAGTTGCTATTTTCTTGGCTTCCTCTGCAAGCATTTTTTATTGTTTAGCCTTACCCTATCCCCATATCCAGCTCAAATAAAGAAGAAGAAACATTTGCCTGAACTGCAGGAGTAAACGATGACCTGCTGGAGGCAGAAAAAAGTGAGTGTATGTGTGCATGTGTGCATGACAGATCAGAGATCATCTGTGCACAAATATGTCCTCTTGAACTGTTGATCGGGACATTTACTGCACTTTATCCTTAAAAATTATTTTGCTTTGCTCATCATTAGGTGTAGAAAGTCAAGGTGGGGAGCAGCAGCTAGGAGTCAGTGAACAAAGCAAATTCAGGAGTTAAAATTCAGAACATCAAGAAAAGGCTCAAAGGAAAAGAGTTTTCCAGTACTGCCTTTTCCAAATGTGTGTGCAGTGGTGTCTCTTGAGGCTTTAACTTCCAACAGAGCAGGGCAAGGTCCATCCGGGTACATGCAATTGGCTGAAGTCAGAAATTTCATGGATTTGTCAGATGTGATCTCCCACTCAAGAGCTTCTACAGCAGGGTTAAAAACACCTCCTGATACTACCACCACCACCACTACACCTCTACCTCAGCCTTACTACATCCTGTTGGTGAGGGGAAGGAGAGGTGAATGGAGTTAAGAATGTTCTTTAGATGCTCTTTCCAAATCCCTAATAAAACTTTTGCCTCTTCTGCTGTAACCTATTACATCATCTACTACCCCAGCAGATCACTAAAAATTTTCATCTTTTAGTGAGGATGGACCCATCCTTCCAACATTAGGATGTGCAGTTGCCCAGCTTTTCTACCATCTAGCTAAACTGGATGATGTGCTGGTGGGGCCACTAGGGTTGCTCAACTTCATTTACCCCATTGTAAATGGGGATTCACAGCTGGAGTAAAGACACCAATGTTTCTGAAGGCTGGTATCAAGAGACAATGGAAAAATGCATCATTTTAACAATTCATGTTCAGTGTAGTTAAAAGATAAAGGCCATGTTGTCATTGGCAATTCATCCTTGGTCCTCTAAGGAGAAAGAGAAACCTGAAGTCTCCAAGGTGCCCTTCAGTATTCTGCTCCTCTCCCAAGAAGGATGCCAGTAATGAGTACATAACATTAGAAATTCCCTAGTAGGTCAGACTATCCAGCCTAGCATTGCATCGCCTGAGAAAGGCAAAAGCAACAGCAAGAGAAGCTGTTTAGACAGCACACGAGTATCTTGGCCACTTTCTGTGGTCCTTTGCCTTTGTGCTGCCCCACCATTCAGAACTGCTGAATTAAAAATGTTAGAAAAGTACATCCTGCCTTTTTAGTAATGTTTGTTTTTTTTTTTTTTTTTTAAGTATCGTCTGTATCTGTTTATGAACCAGTTCTCTATTTTATGTAATCTATTTTTGAACCTGCTGATACTTTGGACCTCCACAGCCTCATGTAGCATTAAGTTTCAGGAGTTCACCTTCCTCTTGTAATGAAGATTTTAAAAATTTCTTTTAAACTGATCTTCTACTCATTTCTGTGGTTGGCCCCCAGTTTTAGCATTGCAGGAATTCAGACAGTTGAACTCTGTATTCTTTGTTATGAGTTGGGAGTTCTGTAAGCCTTCTTTGGACTAAATCAAATACATGGCATTTAAGACAGAACACATACATATCCTGCCCCAGCCAAATATTAACAAATTGAAGTCTGTCTGTTACAGTCCTTTCCATGTAAGTCCTGACTAATTTATTATGGAACTATATGCCTGGGTCTGGAAAGCCTGATAGGTAAAATGGGAAAGAATCTCAAAATTCACAGAAAAAAACACTGCATGTTTGTACTGCATTGTACAGTTCATAAGGTGAATATGCTCCAAGTTGATGATATATTTATTTTTAGCATTAAATTCCCTTTGGATATTTGCATCTCAGAGCATTAGTTCTTATAACTTGTGCTGTTGATTACAGAAAATTTCCTTGTTACTAGAATTTGGATATAAGATGTTCTTAAAGCATCTTAAAGTACATGCATGCAGCAATTTATACATTCACAATAACATACCAGCAGATTGCTTACTCTCATCACCATCCTGTATTAATATAGTGCCATCAGTCATGTTACACTTTTTTGGGGTCTTTACTTCATGCCACATCCATTTTCTGCTTGGCATAAGTTTGTAATTTAGCATGTGTAATTAGCAGTCCTAAATCCTTTAGGGAAACAAAAAAGGCAAAAATCAATCTGTATATCCATGCAACTAGGCCAAGAAACGAAAAGCATTCCTTTTTTTCTGCAAAAAAAAATTCCAACATATTGCATTTGAGATACACGAATATGAAATTAAGACTGCCTCATATGCCATATGCACAAAAAGAGAGAGTTAGGGTGGTGTGATGAATTTAACTATAATGTCTCCTGAGTTTTTTGTGTTAAATTCTCTAGTTGAATTATATGTTTGCAAAAGGCAGAACGGAGTAAGAGCCTGAACAAAGAGACTGAACTCCACCTTCAAAATTCTGCTGCAATTTGGAAATTTGAAAATTGAGTATGCAAATCAAAATTAATTCCCAAAGATCGAGGCCATGGGCTGCTCCTTCAGTTAAGGCTATTTTGATGCTAGATTATTAATTTCAAAAACCTGCTGTTTAAGTCAAAATAGGCCAGAGATTGAAGTTCATTGGTAGTGCAGAAAATGTTGAATTGAGGTTTTTTTGAACTGCATCTGTCTGGAATCTAATTGTGATTTCAGCCAGCTCTCAACTGTAGCAGTTTGATGTTAAATTAATATGTGGTACAGTTAAGTCAGCTATCAATATATGAATGTAGTCAGCATGCCAGCTGGATGAAAGAGGAACCTATGTCTAGAGAGAAAAGTGATTGTTTTTGTTTTTTTTTTCCTGCTATATCTGTTTAAATTTTAAGGATTTTTTTTTCTGAAAAGGACAAATTGAATTTTCCTTTTCATTTTAAGCTAATTCAAATAGGCATCTAAGCTTTTACCAACTTGCACACTAAGTTGATGCACTTGAAAAATAGGTAGCTCAGGATTTGAGCTTGCAAATAACAACTTAAGTGGTTTTATTTTTAATTTTGCATTTTAAATGTGTTCAATTTTTTTTTAATTTCACTTAATTCACTTTTCTTAAAACAATGGACTATGCAATGCGAAGTTTCCTAATTGTGATCATGATTTGAAGTTTAAACTAATTTTTAATACCAATGCCTTCAGTTTTGAACTCTGTTTTTTCCTTGCATTTATGACACACAAAATGCTGATTAATACAACTGATTTTAGGGGGAGATGTTGGGAATAATTAAAACCCTCTTTTTCTTCAGCTTGCTTAAGTTTTTTACTTTACTGGTGTTTTTTGTCTAGCTCCTGGACAAGTATTAGCAATGCGTCATCTTCAGTTTGGCTGTGGTACGCTATGGTTTTCTGCCTTGCAAAAATATCAGGTCTCACAAAACAAAAGTGTGTCTTTGTACATACTGGTTTAAAAAATACGCTATGATTTCATTTTTACTTTCACCAAAATTGAAAGGTCTTTGTGGCAGTTGTATGCAAGTGACAGCGCTTCATTAAAATGGAATAAACCTGGAGAGGTAGCAAAGGGGAAGATGTTTGAAAACTGAAACTTTATGGTCAAATACTAGTTAGGAACACTCTGTCTAGGGATTCTTTGTGCTACATATGGAGATACAGATTTCTATCTTTAGAAATGAAGCTGTCTGCTAGAATTCAGGTTTTGTCATCAAAGGTGACAAAAAAGATGTTTTTATTACAGCTTTCATGCTACAGTATAGTTTTTATTCCAAGCACAATTACATGGCAGTAGTGAATGGTCGGCTTACCTTTCATACCCATACTTCTTCATTTAATTAGAAAAATGGTAATATTTCCTGGGTAGTGAATGTTTTAAGTATGGAATGCAGAAATATATTCCCACAGTTGCAGTTGCTTTACAATAGCACATTTGGCTTCTTTAAAAAAACTGACTTTTACTTTCATAAATTTTTAATTCCAAAAGGTTTTGACTGCTGAAAATGGGCAAAGGAATGCAGAGCACTTATGCTATATCAGTGTGTGACTACTCAAACATTTGTCATTCTTCTTAAAAGTTATTGTTTTTATTGAGAATACTTTAGAAAAGGCTTCCAGCAGATATGTATATATTCATTTGTGTGACAATATATATGAAGAGAGAGTGACCTCTTTAAAATCCTAGTGCTAGCAGTGGAATAATAAATTACCTATTTATTTTACCTCCTGAAAAATAAATACATCATTTTTTTATGTATGCCCTAGACCTCTGCTGACTAAAAGCAGTGTGATGTGAATCCCATCCAATTTTCTACCAACAATTATGTACTCTTTTGTTGCATTTCCATCAGGTCTGAAATAAGCCTACCAGGTCTTTACATTGGTTCTTTGACATTCAGGCCACTTTCATTTAGTGTTGTGTATGACATCAGGAGTTTAATTGAGGCAATGCAGTTAGAAATGTGTGTCAGTGATAACAAAATCTTTGTTCATCTCTGTCAGTGCTAATTAGTTTTAGCGGTGGAAAAAACTTTCATTCAAAGCTGAATTGCAATTTTTCAAAAGCAACGGTGGACAAATAGCAATAAGCATCCAGCAAAGTGAGTTAGGACTTTGTCAAAATAGCACTTCTCCCGGTGGCCAATGCAAATGTGCAAAGAAGAGCAATGGTGCGTGGCTTTTACATCTGTGAGGGCAAATAGCTGTCTGAGATTCAAACTATTTCAAAGTCATCAAGGGAAGAGCACACCTCTTCAGAAAAAGACCCAGCGGTTTGCTTTTGACAGAAGGAAAAATTCAACCTTCTCCTGGTCTTAGCCACACTTTCACATGACATCGTCTCTTGTGACATAGATAAGCTCAGGAAATGTGATCCACAGGAGGGTACTGTTGTGTAGATCTGCAAAACTGCTTGGGCAATCATACTCTGAGAGTAGGTTGCTGAGGGTAGGGCAGACTATGAGTTAAGATCAAATTATCTTGTAAAATGGGGAAAATTATTGAGAAAAAAAAACCAAGATGAAAATTATTAGGGACAAGTCCACAGCAGTATGCTTAGGCTCAAATGCAAGAATGATAAAGTGCACAAGTAAAGGATGGGGAACAGGAGCAGCTTTGTAGAAAAGGGTACAGATGTTATTTCAGCACACAAGCAGAACATTAGTCAGCAATGTCACGCTATTGCAAGAAAGCAAATACCATCTTGGGATGTATAAACAGGAATGTAACTTTCAAGACTCATAAAGTAATCCCATAAAGCCTCAGTGGGAGTACTGTGTCCAGTTTTGGGCAACATGTTTCAAGAGAAGAATGAACAGACTAAGAAAGACTCTAATGGAGAGCGATGAAAATGATCAGCAAGCTAGACAGTATGACCTGTGAGAAACCTATTCTACTTAGAGAAGGGAAGCTTGACAGTGACATGAGGTTTTTAGAATATACACAAAACTTGTATAAGGAGAGAGGAATTGATACACACTCCATTTCCTTGGCAGACGGGATTTAAAATATAGCATATACTATAGCAAAATGGATTTAGTAGAAATCTCATGAGAAACTTTCTGATCATAGGAGATATTCTAAAACAGACTGTACTGAAGGTCTTTGAGAGGAGGCTGAGAGAGGCTATATATCAGAAATGCCGTTTGTATAAAGCCTTCTGCCTTAGGAAAAAGGATTGATTAGATATGTTTCTGAAGCCCTAACCAGGTCCAGGATAGGATGACACTAGTGCAAAAAATGTTAATTGGGATTGTGSTTGGCTTTTGCATAGATTTTTGAAATGTAAAGGTTTTTTTTTTCTCTGCTCTTTCTTAGATACCTGTTCTGTTTAGAAATTATCAATCATCTAACCACGAATGCTTTGAAATTTATTCTATGCATTTATGCTATGCATATTATGCAATTTTATCAAAAAATGACGTCTGTTAAACATGGCATTTGTGCTGCCCTTGCCAKTTGTGTTTAAGACCTCCCTATTTTTACCGCTCTGAGCATAAAAAGAGTAAAGGGGAACTTCAGGATTTGAGAGAGTTCATTTTCCTCATGTGATTACTAAATCTTATTCTTTCCTGGGGAACAGAGCCAAAGGTAGCTGTAGATGCTCATGGCTTTATTGAAGACACAGTTGTTACATTTAGTAAAGAAGTAGTTCACAAATGCTTTATTTCCAGTGCTAAACTAGATTGTGTTTTATTCCAGCAACTGAGAGCCCTGCGGTGAGACACCCACCCACAGGAGCACATCAGTGTTACCCTAACACAACAGAGGCAGACACAGACCACCCAGCAATATGTGGGTTTCAGGGTGGGGCCACTCTCAGGCTGATTCTTTCCCTTCAGAGCTCATTTTTAAAATGCTACCAAATAATGTATTGGAGGAGTCTCATCATGGTGACTCAGAAAGAGGTAAATGTCCAGTTCTGAAGCCACATGGGAGTTTGTCTAGTAGAAATGGTTGAAATAAATCAGTCTGAACTGGGGGGTTTTGCCTGTTTTAAAGGAGAAAAATTAGCTGTGTATTTTCTCTACTCTCCCATTCTGGACTCTAATCCATTCCTGAACAACTCCTCCTTTTTATGTTTAGCTGTCACCTAACTTTTTACTCCTGAATTTTTTGATTACATTTTGACACTTTTTCATTGCATCCTAGGACACCTGGTAAATTCTTGACTGGTGCTCTCTGTCAAAGACTTAGCAAGTGCTAGTATCAGCTTCCCAGAAACCTGTAGCATTACACTCCAGGGAGCTGGTCCAAAAAGGAAAAAAGGTGTCTAATGGAGGAATATAAATAGAATACCTACAGTATATGAGTATATGGTATACTTTCAGGACTGCCTTTTATTTTGTGCGCTGCATTCTCTGCAATGGCAGCGATGGCTATATTGGTTTCAGACCATTATAATGGAAACGCCTAAACATTTGCCACTTGCTATTTTTCTACCACATTCTTTCTTCTGTTGTGAAGTGCTTCTTTATTAGAAGCAATCCCATTGCTACCTGTTGTCTCCTGTGTGACATATTACTTTATCCCAATGGTAGCCAATCTGCATGAGACTACAAGCACATATTCTTTGTATAGCTGAGAACCATGAGATGCAGTCCACGTACCTTGGAAGTGTTGAAGAGCATTTCATGGATGAGAAATGACATTTGCCACCCCARGATTTCACTGCTCCACTGTAGGCCTGGGCTGGCTGGGTATGCACCCAGGAGATCAGTTTTAGCTTACAGTGGTGGCTCACCTCTGAACACACAAGGGTTGTGGGTTACCCAGGAGCAGCACAGCTCCAGCGCAGGAGGGATGGTTCAACTGCTCAACACCCTATGTGACTTGAGGGTCAGAGGCTGGCTGCCACTGCAGTGCATCAAGTTGCTGTGCTGCGAGTTTAGACAAGGACTTAACAGGCTAAATCAAAGGAAAACATAGCCATTCTGTCCTGAGGAGGTATCTACTGCCTGTTTGGACAACAGGTAATTAGGGAGAGAGATCTGGTGTATTTGATATTTGTATAGACGTGGTAGTTGAGATTTTGGAGGTTTCATAGCAACTAAAACCACACAAAAGTAAACCGTTTTTAAGTAACACTGAAGCAAGCTCACACTGCAGCTGAAAAAACTCTGGTAGAAGCCAACAGTAGCTTGGTTTTTCACCAATAGGTGTGTACTGATCTAAATCTCTAGCTAACTGCTAGTCTTTTAGGTTTGTTGTGTTGTCAGGCTTCATTATACCACTCGATGTAATATATACTGCATGCCAAATTGTTGGCCATCTGCAGAATAGCTGAAAAACTTTCAACCGGTTTTCTACCATGATGAATCTGTTTGTACAGTATTGTTTCTTCCTGAAAAGTGCACAAAAATATCCACAAAGAAAATATTAATGCCAGAAGATTTCCTGCCTCTTGTAGCTAAGCAAGGGCAAACTACAACAGTTCAAGGTCAGACAAATAAGTATCTTTGAGTACGTGGGAATACACATTTCATTACCTACAGTTTCCATACCTTTTATATATATATATGTATTATTTTTCCTTTGTTTTAGGAAGTAATTTTTTATTCCTCTCTTGGAGGCCAAAACATGTAGTCTATCCAGTTTCATTTTCTTGTGGGTGAGAATGTTGTTGTCAGCTCTTTTAACCTTCCTTTTTCCCACTTGCTTCAGTAGATAGGTGTCAGATGTTTTTTCACTGGTGCCCACCCTCCTCGTTGTGCTGTAAGTTAAGAACATGTGTCCTGGTAGAGAAATCATTAGATTCACTAATTTTTAATGTAGAAGTCCATTTATATAGTACGATGATTTCCATGCCATATGTTAATAATAAGTTTTGGGGTCGTTTTTTTTTTAAAAAGGGGGGGAACAGGATTAAAAGAAAAGCTAAGACTTTTTTAAAAGAAACTGATGGTTTTAGTTGACCAATATTCTTTATGTTATTGATGCTCTGTGGGTCATTTTTGGTTCATTTCAGCTTAGAAGATGGAATTAGCCTAGTCAGCTTCATATTTCTTCATTGTCTTTTGCTTGCTGAAAATCATGACTTAGCAAGGAAGTATTGTTTCAGCTGCCAGGACATGAAGTAGCCTTTAGAAATAAAATCTCTCAATCTAGAATTTTGGGGGCTTTTTTGGATTTGCCATTAGAACACTTCTGTCTGTATTTCAGCTTACGATCCTTTTTTGTTTTACAGAACTAGACATAGTTTCTTTTGAGTGTTTTATATGTAATAGCTTACTTCACTTAATCGGTAACCAGCACAGTCTTCTGTGTCTTTTGTAACAATTAAGTCAATTTTTATGTCACTGCGATTATTTGACTTTCTGTGCAAACTCAATAACCTTAGTTTGGCCTCCTTTGGGGAGACAGATGATAAATCTCTTTTGTCTTCTGAACATATGGTTTACTTGCTTCAAATCTCCCTTTCTGACAATCAGTCAATCATTCTCCAGAGCTCCAGATAATGAGTTACTCCAAATAACAGTATCCAATCACAGTTGTCTAGGATGAACGGCAAACTATTTTTTCTCACGTAAGAAAAAACAGAGTAAGAGTCATCTTATACCTTTACACAAAAGGACCACATCCTCTCCCCTGCTTTGTGTCGCTGCATACCCATATGTAGGTGACTGGTGAATCCTTTCATCAGCCATCAACTATGATGCCACGTGTAGTCATGGAGCAGAGGACAGATGACGAACAGGGACTGCAGTGGGTGCTGTTATTGAGGCCTCAGCTGAAAGAAGTTGCAGTTTTCTACAACCCAGTGCCATGCACTGGGTTTAAAGCTGAAATAAGCTGACTTGCATGTAGCTTGAAATATGAAAAAGATGTCTTTGACACCTTGGAATCTATCCTCTAATTCCTAGGATTGCCGGCACAGAGTATGACCACATGGCTGGCCAGGTCTGCGTATTTGTGTATAATGTCTCATGACGTGTCTGTTATTCTCCTGATTTTCTGCTTGCTTCAGTTCATGTGTGGCATTATCTCAAGCTTGCTCGTTTGGGAAAAAAAAAAACCCTCTAATAATCTGCTTATTGAGTTCTAAGATGAAAGATTTTAGTGGTGTATTTAAACTCATGTTACTCCTCTTGTGTATCATGGCTATTTGTAAGTCATACACTATTCTGGGCAAGCTGTTCAATATATTACTATTTGTTTCCTGTCTAGTTTCGTAACTTCTAATACATAAGGGAAAGATACATTTCACACAGTCTGAATTATGTTCTGAATCTCAATATGAGATAGCAATCACAAATGAAATACATTTTATTTTAAACTGTACTTAAAGATACGGTAGATAGTTAGGAGTGTCTGTGGCCATTGTGAAGTATCATCATGTGTTGTGGACAGTGGTATTACAAAACCTCTACTAAGATTTCAATGTGTGAAAAGATTATTGTTATCTATTGTTGGTTTATAAAAGGGAAGCTTGGTTCCTAAAGGAAAGCATTATTCTTTTTAATCCAATTAAATCATATTCCACAACAAAAAGGTGTTGAACTTGTATGTTAGCAAGCAAAGGACTTAGCTGTTTATAAAATTCTGTCCCCAAACCCAACATTAGTAAGTAAGCCAACCTCTAGTCAAACTGCTAATATTAAAAATTTGCAGAAGTAAAGAATAGGTGTTTAAACCTCCAAAAGCAAGGGAATAGCAAGTTAAGTTTGAAACCTTAGCTTCAGTCCATTGCAAAGTGCTGAAGACTGTAACACACGCATTGTCATAGAATCATAGAATCATTAAGGTTGGAAAAGACCTCTAAGATCATCGAGTCCATCCATCAACCCAACACCACCATGCCCACTAAACCATGTCCCTAAGCGCCTCATCTACACGTCTTTTAAATACTTCCAGCGATGGTGACTCCACCACTTCCCTGGGCAGCCTGTTCCAATGTTTAATCRCTCTTTCAGAAAAGAAATTTTTCCTAATGTCCAGTCTAAACCTTCCCTGGCGCAACTTGAGGCCATTTCCTCTCGTCCTATCACTTGTTACTTGGGAGAAGAGACYRACACCCACCTCGCTGCAACCTCCTTTCAGGTAGTTGTAGAGGGCGATAAGGTCTCCCCTGAGCCTCCTCTTCTCCAGACTAAACAGTCATATGTTGTACTGGGAGAGGTATTCTTCTCTTTATACATATATACATAACTGTACTATTGTACGTTCCCTTTACTGACAGAAAAAGATGTTTAAAAATATTACTTTTTCTCAATCAGAATGTGAACCCAAATTCTTAAGATTGAAAAAAAGAACAATGACCCTCCCCGAAAACCACCTTCCTTTCATTTATTAGCACTTTCTGCCATTTCCCATCTCATCCCTCCCCAAAGTGTTTCTGCTCTGACATTTAGCAAGTGTAGTCTAGCATTTCATAAGAGAACTTTTATTGTGACATCTTTAAACTCCGAATGTGTGGGCAGATCAAGAAAGCTCATAGCTTAATATGTTTTTTTTTAACCAGCCTCCAGAGTTTCTACTGCCACAGTCTATGGGTTGATACCTTGTCTTTGGAAGTAAATTTCCAAGGTAAATCCGTGAAGGGCTGCAAACGTGTGATATGTAGTTACTGAATCAAACTAAATCCATTTTTATTCAGTGTAATGAAAGCTTACTCAAGCTTAGTTAATACATTTGTTAATATTGCTACATTAGTTTCCTAGCATTGATATGAAATGAAGGCTTCAGTTACTTATGCCAAGAACTAACTACCAATCCTGTAACAAATGATCTTATCATCCAGCCATGGGTAATTTTTCACTTGCCACTTTCTGATTTACATTACAGTGTGGTGATTTTTCTCTATAAAGCATCTTACTGAGGTTGTTCCTTAAGCCTTATCTCTCTTTCTAGACTTTTTTATGTTGGGATTAGTTCTTTCTTAATCCTGAGTTGCTTCCAGCACATTGGTCTGACATCCTGGAAGACTTTAAAGTTATCACTGAAGCCAGGTTTGTCTTAGCATGACTAGGTCGGTCTCTGCCCTCTAGGCAACATCCTTCTACTCCAAACAGCAACACCCTAGATTTATGTATGCATTTTAGGTATTTTCTTCAATACCTCCACAAGTCAGCTGATACCTTCAGTGATATCTAACTGGGTATTAATTTCTTGCTTCTTCCACCTCCTAAGGCCACCAAATGCTATACTAACGTGTTCTGGGAAAAGAAGGATACTATTCTTCTTTTTGAGCTGCAGATTTTTTTCCCCGTACACTTGATTAAAGAGTGGGTATTTTTAAGCATCAATTTAATGGTGAACAATGTGCAATATAATCCTAAACTACAACTCACCGTGAAATGACCTGAATTCCATTTGCTCAGTCAAAAAGGCCTCACCTTCACTGTAAATGCAGATACATTGTGAAGATGTGCCTCTGACCTCAACCTTCAGAAGTGTAGACACCTTATTTAATGATCTACTTTTGGCTTCTTGCTAGAGAACAGCAAGGCATCTTTGGCACATTGAATGTTTATGTCTCATTCACACAGAGCAGCAGAAACTTTAGTTTTGTTTTAAAGTCCATTAAGATAATAGCATAGAGAAGTATCAAGCTGACAAAATGGAGCTGTTTAGTAGAAGGTAGCTGGAAGTCTTGGACCTCTTGTGTTAAAAGTATATTGTTTGGAACATAATCAGCAATTTGTATTTTTCCCCATATCCCAGCTCTCAGGGTGGAATGTCAGTCTTGATGACAATATGTTGAATCTGATGGCTCTGGTATATCAACTTGTGCAGACTTATGAACATCTCAGGTTAGACTTACAGATAGCCAACTGATGCCTTTGGTCAAGGTTATCTTTGACTTGAAACTTTTGCTCTATCTAGTAGAGAGTTGAATAAACAGCAAGGAAGGGAAGAAGAAATAATTTTCAGTCTCTGGATTATAAACTGTAAAAAAAAAAAAAAAAAGCAAAGCTTCTCACTCTTCAGTTTTTAAAGATTTTTTTAGACTCCACTGGCCAAATTGGTCTGTTGGCAGAAAAAAGCAGGAAAAATAATCGTCTGCCACACTTTTGATTTTGGAATAAATCCTACTTATCAGAGGTTTGAGGAATAGCTGTCCCTGAGGTCACTTCTACTTTAAAACATAGTCTCATCAAGCTTCAGAAACCTTCATAGTTAGAAATAATGGAGCCAAGATCACTTTCAGAAAAATCATACTTGTTAAAAATGAGGCAGGTTATGTATTTTGTGATGAGTCTGCAATATCAAGCAGTCTGTGTTCCTGTGCTTTCAAAGTACACTGAATGATTGTAGTAGAAACAGGGCCCTGCCAAGCATCTTGTAAAGAAATCCCTGCATAACTTTCCAAGAAGTGTAATGTAATTCTATTAATTTGCATGTGCTGCACTATACATTAGAGAGGCACCTGTATCTTGAAATTCAGTACCACCCTCATGGAGTAGCTTAGACCTAATCAGAGGGTGGTAAAAACAGCACTTTGTAAAACTTAACTGGACATGCCCAGAAGTTGTTTTAGTGCACACTGTTACATGTCAGTCCATCTAGAGGGAAGAGGAGTTGCGTAGGGGTTGTTTGGTTGGGGGTTGTTTTTTCTGTAAAGAAGAAAAAGAGGATGGCAAAGCCTGCAGCAAATCCCAGTAATTTTCCTTACATGAGTGCAACAACTCCTTTCCCTAGAGCTCTGCTTTTAACTAGCCACTAGAGTTTGCTGTAGCAGTGGCACAAACCTCCAAATCTGTTATGAATAGAGAGTGCTGTGTACCATCACTGCCTTTGAATGAGAAACAGAGTTTAGGGTAAAATGTGGATCAGTCAAATGGCATCACTTCATGCCAAGTTTCAGTCCAGTGTGAATGTTTATGGCCTCTGAAAATTCTGTTGTAACATAAAGGCTGCCAGATTCTTAAGTTCAGCGGTGTTATTGGGCTCCTAGTATAATACAAATGTTTTCTTTCTTCATATGATTTATGGGCCTGTCTCTGTATCTTTTATTTTTCTGGGATCTTGGGTAGTGAAGCAGAGTCTTAAGCATGCCAAACCTCTAACTGACAGCTATCTCACTGGTACTAGAAGAAGGGAGATTTGTTGGTTGGAGTACCCAGCTGACCAAAGAAAATAGCTTACAGTTGGCATTGACAAAGAAAAGTGCAGTAAAAATATCACGAGTCCAAATATGCAAACCACAGACAGTTGAAGCCAAACCTGGGACATGTAAATGGTGCAACAGTTTGGACCAGCACTTTTTCCAAGCAGATAAAAGAATTTATATAATGTAGAGTTGTTAATTTAATTTTCATGCTCTGTAAAAATAAGCAGATCTTGGAAAGCTAAGTTTTTTTTTTTTTTTTTTTTTAGTGAAGTCATTGACAAAATGAAGTGCTTATTACTAAAGAAATGTGTGCCAGGATTCCTTAAACAGTGCCATTAGTAAGGCAGGGATGATTACCCTGCTGATACAACCAAGACATAAATATATTGAAGACATTAGGTAAGTTAGGAATTTGTAATACTATAACTTAATGTGTGTGCCAGGATACTGGAAGCAGTCTGCTGTTTGTGTTCTTAACTTATAAACTGTGAAATGCAATTTTGCTTTAACACTTGCAGTCCTGAGGAAGAACTATTTTTTTTAAACACATGCTGTGTATCCAAGATACTTTTCATTGCTTGTTAATACAGAGTAATTTCACGCTGTGGTCAATGGATATATTATTTTTTTGTCCAGCTGGTCATTTTCAGCTTTTATTCTTGAAGAAAGCACTTTTAGACATTGTACAACTTCTCCCTCATATTTTCATGCCAGCTTAAACCTAGCTTGACCTGGCACCATTTCAGGACACACATTTTTATTCTCTGAGTTCTCGCTGCTGGAGCTGTTCAAGACTGAGGTTGCCAATTTAGTGTCTGTTCACTAATCACTTTGAGCCAAGTCTGACCCAGATGGTAGTTTTCTTTCCCCTCAGAAATAAAACTAAATTTGTTGAGGAATAAGAGCTGTATCATGTTTATAATGATGTATGATGGTGTCATCAGGGTCTTTGGAAGCTTGTAAAAAGGTATCCACCATCCATAGATCTTCTGAACACAGAGCAGTTTGCAAAACCATGTGTCATGCTTTTACATGTCACAATACAAAAAGTATGAAACCACTGTGCTTTGAGTATCAGGTGTGAGCAGAGTGGAATATAGTTGGCACTTTAAACAAAACAAGGCAGAAATGCAACTTCCATTCTTCACTAGGTGTGTAACAGAACAGAAAGTATCTATTTTCATGCCAAATACTGTAATATTTGGATAGAAGGAATCATTCTGGAAAGTTATTTTACATTTAAAACTTTAAGGGAAATGCAATGTTACCATCAAAAAGTACATGTTTGTTCTGAGTCTAATTATGTGCCTTTTTTAGCTTATGGTATATTTAAGTGACATCATAACAGCATCTTTAATTTTATTTCAGTCATTGAAAGTTATTTAGAAAGAAGTTGATTGTAACATGCTACTGACAAAAAAGCTTAGTTTCAGGCTTTTAGTTGTGAATTTTTCACAGATGTTCTTGGTTACCTACTTAGGTGAGTGGAAGGCAGCAATTTGTAGCATGCCTGAGTGGAATGGAGAAATATGACTGTGTAACATGATCCACTAGCCCTGACCAGCTTGACAGTCTTTTTCTGTTGTTCTGTGAGGACTGCTCCAGTGAAGAATGAGTACTTTCTGGTGCTTTTCAAGCTTCTGCTTCCCCTGCATCTTGTCTATGTTTCCACTGTTTGTGCAGAGGTTGGTGTGGGAAAGGACAGAGCAATTTCAAGTCCAAAATTTAGGGAGAGAGTAAGCAGTGCAAGCCAAACTGACCGCAGGTGCATGGGTCTAGTCTTCAAAAATCAACCCTGAGATCAATAAGCAGAAGTCTTGTCCCTCTAAACCATCAATTCCCGAATCAGCCTCTTAGAGCTTTCTCTTAGTGACGGACTTCTACAACCTAAGTCAGTGACTGGTGGTGGACTTTTCTGATGCCTTCTGAGAAATTTCTTTTCAAAGTGTTGTTGCCATGGCCATTGAGAAAACCCAAGTCCCCTGTCAGTGCTGAACCTGTCACCAGTGCCAGTAGCTTTCTCAACTTTCTTGGTCCTGACTGCTACTAAGACTTCAGATTGATCTTTTGACTGGTTTAGTATACTTCACTGATTTTAAATGTTGTTTCTCTGAGGTCTGTTTACTGATCATTACCTATGTTTTTGCCCAATATGCCGATACAGCGTTAAGAGGTATTTCCTTTACATGGATACATAAATAGGAAACGCTGCTTTTTTTCTTGGCTCAACTCCTTCCCCTGACTGAAAAGAGCAGTCAACAAATCAGAATGCTAATACTTCTCTACAGAGAAAAATATTAATTAAACAACAGATTGTTTTAAATAAACCTAATTTAAAACATAAGGAAATAATACAGCATCCTGCATACCACTAGCAAGTACTGTACATCTAAATCACTTCTGCTTATTTACATCTTATCTGTGCTTTCTGTTGAATATTGTACTTATATGATGTAAATAAAGTTTAAATATATGTTTAAGTGTGTGTGTTTTTAATTTAAATATGTATTGTTATGTAAATACTTCATTTACATTATGGGATAAATCTCCATTTGTTTTGAAACTTTATACTGTGGTTTACTATCATGCTTACCAGGCTGTTTTGCTTTTAAAGTAGAGCAGATCTATGCCACTACAACATTAATGTGCATTTTAAATATTGTAATTTCATGAAATTCTGTAGCTAAGGAGTAGCATAAACAGATAGTTGAATTTAGTAAAATGTAGGAGTAAAACCAAACTCTACTCATTCCCATCCCTCTATCTTTAACCATGAAATCCATGCTCTCCCCAAAATGGAAAAAGAGTGAGAGAGAGGCTGAAAACTAGGATATGCTGATAGATTTCCTGTGACTTTGATTGGAAGTTGGGTGTTTATTTTTGTAAATTCCATTTAAACAATAATTACAAAGATAAAACAATTGAGTAGATCTGATTTATAGAACTTTCAAAAGAGCCTGTGAATTGCAAACACTGCTTCCTACTTCTTTCACGAAATCAAATTGCTGCTTTTGAGCCTGGAAACTTTGACTGTGTTTTATTTGTATTGCCAACAGGTTTTGCAAAAATTGGTTTGCATTCCTCTTTGTTCAGTATTTCCTAGGCATGTGGAGGAGTAGGCCTGCAGCAGAAGTACTGTGGAAGAAAACTAGTTGTGGAAGTTTTGAATATTTGGGAGAGGGATAAGGGGCTGGGAAAGTGTGGGAGATCCCAGCCTGGATAGCACTCATTTTATTCAGTGTGGTGTGTGAAAAGGAAGAAGAAGAGAAAAAAACAAAAATACACATTCTGCAATGCACTTAGTGGAAATTTTCAAAATAAAGCCAAGATTTTCCACTCTGAACCTCATAAGAGGGGTAGACTAGTACTTACTTATCTATGAGTGCTGGTAATAATCCATTTATTCCTACAAAAGCTGCTGTGTTTTGATATTGAGTAGCTCTTCTGGGGTTCTTCAATCTATTTCAAGACAATCTACCATGACTTTTTCAGGGTTTAATATTTACTTTTTTTATTGTTATATTTTATTTATACTAAATTTACTCAGATTTTCATTTCAGTTTTTGAATTTGTTTAGTTTTCAAAGAACAATTTTGAAAAACACTTTTGAGGTTTCTGTATAATGAGAACATGATTCATGTTATACTCCCATCAGAGTCAGAAATTATTGAAACACACAGTAAAAGAAAAATCTACCCCAAATGGCTTACAGTTGAAGAAGAAAAGGAAAGCACATAACAATGTGATCAGAGGAAGAACTGGCAAAATTCTTTTATAGCAGGTGTTTTCTTTCCTATTCGATTTCTTCCTTTGTAGTGGGGTCTGCTGTGCAAACTACATCCCAGATTATTATTTATTTCTCTCTTAAATCCATGCTTTAAATAACTCTTCTCACCAAGCTTTCTCCTCTCTATTTAAAACAATTGATGGTTGTTTTTAATCTCATGTCTAGCTGTACTATTGTATTTATGTCAATGGAAAGGCTTTAGAAAACATACTGATAGTGCAGATCCAAAGTGATTGACATGAAACTAAGAGCATGTGATTGCTGTAAGGAGCAGACTCATCTTACCCCCTTTTGACTCTGCATCCTTCCTCTTCCCTCAGTCTTATAATAAGACTGATGTGGTGACTTGAATCTGTGCTGTGATCCAGTTGAAAACTACTTGTGGTATTTTTTCCCTTTTCTTTTGTACAGCTAGTTTTCTTATTGAGCCAAAAATGCTGTCATGCATTCTCTTTAGCTGACTGCATGTCATCAAGCTCCATTTTAAAAACAGCAGGTAGGAATCAGTTACAGGCATTAAGCTAAGGCTGATATTACCCAAATCCAGTCCAAATTAGTCTTTTTCCCTCCTAGTTTATAGCCATCTAGAAAGGAGGGAATATTGGGCAGGAGATATAAGTAGGAGACACATGCTAAAGTTATTTTTCTTTCATGTGTTTGAAAATGCTGAAAAGCTTGTGCTGGACATCTTCATGTTCCTTTGGATTCTCATAGTCCAGTTTAGGCCTTAGTTGGCTTTGGATGGTTCTTTCATTAGCTTTAGTTAGGTGCTGGTTTGGTTGCCTAAAATCCTTGGATACTCTACTCCTCCCAAACCATTACATTTCTGTGAAGTACACAAATGAAAAAGATGCAAGTCAATTCATCTCAGGCAGCAACAAATTGTTATCGTGTGCAGCAAGCACAATGGGCTGCAATAAAACAATAAATGTACTGAACGGGAGAGACAAAGTGTCGTACTTCTTTCAGGGGGAGGCAGAATTCCACAGACTGATGGGTTTTATGGATTCGTTGATCTTAAATAAATGTTCTTGATTGCTGCCCCCAGGAATTATTGTGAATATGCTTTTGATATCGGGCATTCTACTGTGTTATATCTGAATAACAGTACAAGCAGTTCGGTATTCAACTCACAGCTTATTCAAATTACCCTGTCTTATGCTAGGACTCTGGTACAGAGTTGCATGGGCCAGTTTCTCTTTGAGCATGGCTAGTTTCACCCCTCACAAAATCAAAGGAAGATCTCTCTTAGAGCTCGAACTCTCAGACCTCTATAACCTAGTGTGCAAGTCTCAAAAGACAAGTGTAGCAAATGACACAGGGCAGGCAATGGACGGGACTTTCCTTGCTAGGCCCTGGTACCTATTTCAGTATCTCAGGATCATATTTTCTATCCACAGTGCAGTAACACAGCTTCTCTCCCTTTTTGTAATCCCCTGGGGCAGAGTTGGCTGGTTGGTAGATCACAGCAGAGTTTGCAACATGATTTCACAGAAAAGACCGGTGAAAAATAACTGGGGGACTGAGCAAGTCTCACAGTCGGGGCTCAAGACTTTGCAGACCTGGAGTCTTGGCTAGTGAAAAATAGTTATGCCTTCTTGTCCATTCTAACTTACCTTCTTTGGGGAGAGCAGAAGTCTGGGACCAAATAGTAGTGCAGCTGCTACTCCCACTAGAGTGAGAAATGTCTGAGTCTTTGTCACTGTATTGCAACTTTGGTTAAGCTTCCTAAGTCTGGCAAAGAGGACACTAGGAATGTCCTCAAGGTTTGGCCGAGAGAATCAGTCTATCCATTTTAATTGTAATGACAAATTTCTAAGGCGCAGTGTGCCAGGGAGTAATCTTTTTGTTTCATCTGCATGACTCAATTTTGCCACATTTCTAGAAGAGGAAAAAAAGAGACTGGAAAGCAGATTGTTCATTTTCAGATTAGGCAGGATAGAGGAGAAGGAAAGAGGTGCTAAACTATGTGGAGTTCCTCTTTTGCTAAGAAATGCCTAGAGAATGGGAAAACTAGCTCATGCTGTGCACTGCATCAAACCAGTATCAAATGATTTTGATGCATTCCTGGCTTTCCTCTCTAATATGATACATCAGCAACATGCACGAGTGCTGCAAACAGCTATACTATTATCGTGCGTGTGTATTAATCCATACTTGCCCTTTCTAGTGAATTCTTTAAGGTAGTGCCCATTTTCTCTTGTGTTTTCTTTTATCCATAACATCTACGTTAATGCTGGACAAAATGAAAACTAAAATTCTTGGTCAAAGCAAGATAGAAAGTCCCCTTTGAGTTTAGTCATGCAACAAGCCTGCTGCGTTAAGGAATGTGGAGGAGATTCTCTGAACMTACCACTGTGGCATGGAAAAAGCCCACAATAAATGCAATAACATGTTCATTAGTTTCTACTGTTCATGAAACTCTCTTGCCAATTMTTTTTCCACTGTCTAAATGATTTAACAAAGCACAGAATGGTGAAGGGACCAGAGCACCTGTCCTGGATGCAATCTGCAGCATCCCTAACAGTTTTCATCATTGTTTTATTCTGTGTATAAGCCCTGCCATAAAGTGCAGCACCACTGACATAAATTGAGCAGTCACGTTGTGTGCTGCCAGCAGAGGATGGGGAAGGCAATTAATATCTGTGAACACTCATATAGCACTTCTCTCATTGCCCCTTTTACTCATGTGAAAAGAGGAATCAGTGCAGTGTCTGTAGTGCATCGTTCATCCTAYATGGATCATGTAGCTATTACCCTGAATATACAACATACTCAGTTCCTGTTTGCTCGGAATAAAGATAGCAAAAACAGCAGCCAGACTTCCCAGGGACAATTTTGCTGTCAGTGCTCCAGCTAAAACAGCAGTGGCTCAGCACTTTTTTCCCCTCATCAGCGGCCTCTCTGTTTCCCATGCATGCCCTGTCTTCTTTTCTAGTGTGAGACTTCGTCTGCATCCACATGGCAGAATTTAAGTGGCAAAAATTCCCACTGTTGCTTCTGCTGGTTCAGCAAAAGGGATCCTTTGTCAGGTAGTTTCCAGCATTTCTGCTGCTTTTTGTTGTATCGCTTTGCCCACAACGAATGTAAACACTTCAAAGTCCTTTTATACCGGGACAGATACTTAGAGATCACAGCTTCAAGTCAGCTTCACTGTCGTCTTCTGTATGTTGTGTATTTTGTTCTCTCATCTATGTACCTGCACGGTTATGTTGCACAGACAGTAGGAATCATTTCATGTTTTTTGCCTCCTGATTGTGTCTCTTCTTGTTCTTTTCCTTTTTAAGGTACAATGCAACAGTCAAACATGCTGCATTACTTCTGCTAACTTCCTTATGTGGTATCTTGCCCCATAGAATTCAGTGGCAATCAAGTCATTGGATTCAGCAGGCAGCCTTTCTATGGGATCTGATAACTCCTTGTAACTTTTATATATTCCAGCGAGAAGTTTTCCTCTAAAAATATTATATCTGTAAGAAAAAAGGTCTTATTATTATTCTTTGTTTTTAATGCACTATAAAAATATGGAAGTCTGCATACTAGGCAAGAGCTCATTGTATTAAACCTGCACAGATATGAAAAATTATATTTTGCTCTGAACCTAAAACCCACAAGAATGATGATACATCAGTGACACATATATCAAATACTCATTGAATTGTTCACAAGAAGGTTGTATGTACAGAATAACCTTCCACTAATACATACTAATTGTTTTTGCTAATGTTGTTTAGTGACTGATATTGCATATTGCATAAAGAAGTTAGACTATCTCAGCCCAGAAATTATTAGCCATGCAAACAAGGCAGAGACCAGAGAAAGGGTTCTGACATATAAGCAACGTGACTGGTGCGACAGTTCTAAAAGTCTTATATTTATACTTTGGTTAACTAAAATTTCCTCGTGATCCAGACACTGGTTCCCAGTATCTTTTAATATATATTCAGATTAACATCTTGCAGTGCCCAAAAGTATGCTAGTGGCTGAGCAGTCCAAATAAATAGCACAAAGTTGCTGCCATAAAATGTTCATTATCTAAGCCCCTGATCTCGCAGGCACCCAACCACATACATAGATTTGCTCCTGTGAATGGCTTCACTGATTTCATTGGAACCTCTCGGCTAGATAAAATTATACACTACCTAAATGTTTAAAAGTTCAGAACCTAAGACTGAACATGGTATGACTTAGTGGGTAGAGGGGAAAAAAAATACTGAGAACAGCAATGATACAGCTATTATATGTCACCTTGTTAATTTTATTATTAATAAGATATGGAATTCAGAAACCTGGATACCTGAACATTTTTATCTCTTTATGGTTTAAGCTTTTTCTCATAGATTAGAAGAGGCTTTAGTCTGATAGATTTTCTTTTGTCTTCTAAAAGTTTTTGATAAAACTATCAATAAACCTACTATCAAGGGATTTATTTTATTTGTGTATATATTAACATTAAACATTTTCTGTAATTTTCTTTATGAAAGCTAGCAGAAAAAAATTAGGGAGGAAAGAATACACACACCTGGATAATATATCCTGGGCCACTATCAATATAATTATTTTTTAGCCTGCCTTCCTAGGACAATAAGTCTTAAGTGAGATCACTGTCTTTTGTCTATTAGTATTTTCTCCTCAAAACTTTGAACCCATGGTAAATTTCAACCAAAACTGACAGACATACAAGACATGGTCTTGCATGTTTTGTGCAGATCTGCCACTGGTGGAAAAGGGACCTTGAAGTTAAGGCCTCTACTGAACAAAAAGCAAAATGTGGCTATTAAACAGTCTGTTTTGATAGGAGCCAACCAGTCAAGTCAGTACAGGTATATGGTCCCCAAGAAACATATGTAGATCCAGACCAGCCACAATGGTAGTGTCTCTTGGCTGACGGAAAGCCCCTAAAGGTAAGAAATTGTTACAATGGAAAGGAGAAAGTTGGGGACAGAAGACAGGAATTGAGCCTTTATTAGACACTGTCCATGAAACAGGTGGTTTTCATGTATTTGTACTTAAGCTCCAATTTAAGGGGAGTAGGTTACCTGCTTTACAAATAGATCATATATGGAGAGGTCATTTGTTTGTTCCTCTGCTCACTTTCAATGATCTCAGGTGAGATGCAGCGCCTTATTGTGCCTCTTCAGTGAGATCAGATGCTCTATACACACAAAAGGAAATGGAGAAATGCAGTGATGATTGAATTCTAATCGTTCACTCTGACCCAGCAATCTTTAGTCAAGTAAAAGTTTTGTAGCCTTCTTATAGTAGGGGCAGCTGAGAGAAGGGCATAGGATCCAGTCCTTTAGTTTGATCCTTTAAACACTAACCCACGTATTTTGTTCCTTTCCCTGCTCACACTCTGCAAACGAATTGCAAGTAGAATAATGTAACAGAGTCTATTAACTTCTGGTGATACAAGCAGCTGGAGAACATGGTAGCTGCAGTGTGAGATAGACAGGTGAATCAACTTTACTCCTAGTGCAAGTGAACGGGGGAAGAGGAAGGAAAGTAATTTAATACTACAGCAGCAGAGTAAGTCATACAGGTTCAACAGATTACTTTTATCAGGGCCACATTCATAGGGATACCATATGGTGAGTTGGCTGTAAAGAATGACCCCACCCAGCTCTGCATATGGTAGCCACCATTTATAATAGATGTTGCTAAATGTTTATTAAGCATTATTAAAAAGCTAACGTTACAGCACCCCTTCAGAGACACCAAAAGCCAGGGTAAGGTTACAGAGATGGCAATATCCAGCTTTCAGCTGCTTTTTTCATAAGCATTTATATAGTGTGATTTCTATAATAATGTAAAAAGATTGAACTTGTGTCAGTATGCATAAACGAAGATTTTTCTGCCCACTTAGGAATTCCGGCAGCAGTACAGACATTAAAAGGTGGCATTTGTCATTTTGAATGCCTTTATCAGAAAAATACTTTTCTTTCTTTTTTTGTTCTTTCCTTTGTGAATGAAGATTGTTTGATTTCAGTACATGCTGGCTGAGATAATAACTAGCTTAGAATAATAAGAGGGGGGATATGAATGATAGTCTTTGTTACTTAAAAAAAATAGCAGAGCTCACTGAAACTTTTGGGCCAGTTTTTGTTTGGGTTTTGTTGTTTGTTTTTTTGTTTGGTGTTTTTTTTTTCTTGGTTTTTTTGTTGTTGTTTTTGTTGGTTTTTTTTTTTTTTTTAATGTTCAAATGTGCAATAGTACTCAGCCTTGGAAAAAAAAAAGAGAACTAGCTGTGTTGATTAAAAATGCTGAGTGCCACAAAGTGGTCATGGTCAGTCTGGCATCCTGATATCAGGTTGCAGTGTTTTCATTGTGGTGTTGTCTTGAGTAGATACAATGTGCTGACATTGCCATTTAAAACACATCATGATGAGTCCAAAGGACTGGCTCTCCAAGAGRAGGGGAATCAGCCTGCGCTCTGAGCTACATATGAATTTTGGTCTGTGGACTTTGACTCAGCTTCATCGTACTTTCTCATTTTCTCACCCTTTCTTAATTTCTGACTCCTAAGAACAAGAGGAGGAACTCTGTGCTTGCAAGGAGGAAGCAAGTTTTTTTAACTCTTCTCCTCCCTTGTTCCTTATACTGCTCCCATGCCCTTCCAGGAAAACAAATGCCCTTCTGAAACAGTGTTCTCACTTTCCAAGAGCTGGTTACCACCAGATTTCCAGAAAATGATGACATGAGTAGTGGTTTTTCACCATCTTTTAGTTTACAGATCCTAAACATTTTCCAGTGGATATGTAAACCTCTTTAGAAATTTCACAAATGCACACAGCATAGATGAATTTGCTTTCCTTTACATTTCCTAGCCTCTTAACTCTGGCTATATTTAAGCAATTTCAGGTCTTCCTTGATATCTGAAAGCCCATTTTTGTCATTGTGTTGAGGACAGAGACTGAAACCAGCTGGTGTTAGGGCAGTACAGTGGAAGTAAAGATCTAGTAAGGGAGGCATCTTAAGAAAATCAGGATACTGCTTAATGACTACAATATCACCACTTGTGTATCTTGAAATGCAAAAAAAGACCAGTTTTATAACTTGGTAGAGAAGAGCACCTGTGTTCTCGAAGGATACAATTGATGCTGGGATGGACGTTTTTGAATGAGATGTAGTTTTGAAAGGTAGGGTATAAGCTAAAATAAGTAATCTCTTAGACTTTTAATTAAGATAAAAATCCAAATAGCTCACTCATTGCCTACCCTTTGAAGTGCTTTTTAATGTTAACTGTATTTTTATGATCTTTTTGGCACACATGAAAAAGTGTTTATATAAACATTTAAACAAATGACCTTTTGTTATTTTTTACTAATTAATGCAGATGGTTTGTTTTACTTAAATGAGCATGGTTTGTTATTTTAGGGAGAGTACCATATTTCTTATGTATGGGAAAGACTGGCTTTTCTCATTTGATGAGCAAGCCCAGGTCCATGAATTTTCAACAGCAGAAAAGAGGAAAAATTGAGTACCCAGAAGTCTTCTCTGTTATGTGTTCCTACAGGGTATGTGTACCTATACCCAGCTGTGACTCAAGGTCCTATTTAAAAGTGTCTGTTTGAAGAGGTGGCCCTTAGTAGTCCCAGTTCATTTTCACCTTGGGCCTTATACGTCATACATCTGCTGCCCTTTTTCTTCCAGTTACTTGTCCCACAGCTTGCCAGAAGTCTGCTCCCACTGAAGTTTTCCATTCAGTCTCCCACATCAACTGCAGCTGCTAAGTACTTCTGCATCTTCCTGGTCAGTACCTGCTCCTGACATTTCTCCAACACCACGCATCTGCCAGCTACTGATACTCACACCTTCCCTTTGGTCACTACAGTCAGCCTTCCCCACACCTTTTGGCCAGCTTTTTCTTGAAGAAACTAGGTTCTAAGCATCCATTTCTGGTAACGACTTAAGGACTTTGGGCAGGAGGCCTACTTCCTTGGATTCTTCTCAAATGACACCTTCTTCCCCGCCCCCATCTAAGTGACTCTCTGCTGAACTCACTCAAGTTTGTCAAAGTTTTCCTTTGGGGGGCCCAAAATATGGATGCAGTATACATTCATACCTTTGGCTTCAAATCCCTATCTAGCAGCAACCCCTTCCACGAGTCTACTGATGCAGTTCCACCCCCCCCATCTTCACAGGTCACTTTCAGAGGGATTCAAAGTCAATTGAAGCCAAAGCAGTTCTTGCCGTTAAGTTTAGCAGACTTTGTACCTTGCTTTCAGTGAAGACTGTTTAGCTGGGGAACACTGGTGATGCATCATGCCAGCCTTCTTCACAGTATTACTTCATTTAGCACATCTTAACAAAGATTCTTGATTCTTGCAAGACTTGAGGAAACCCTGAAATGCCCTCTGAAAAAGATTCATCAATGCTCTTGCAAACTGTTAGCAATTTTCACTTAGCCCTGTGTGAAACCTGTGAGACTCAGTAAACCTTCAAGGCTCTGAAATAATCCAACAAGTATTAGACCCCCACTACAAGTCTCATCTGCCTAGTCGGAATGTTGTCATTACATAAAGACTTCCTTCAAATCTGTGAAAGTTCTGACTACAACACATCTGCTGACATAGATCTTCTTGACATGGTCTTACCTTACTATTTTATTAAATGTTCTCCTGTTATTCTTTGGTGTGGGACTTTGAAGGACTAGAGTTGAGAGAGATTTCTGGGAATTTTTTTTTTTTTTTTTTTTTTATATTGTCAACAGAAGTAAAAGTCAGTATCAGCTTTCAAATTTTGCTTCCCAAAAGTATGTTTGGAAACCAAGCTTTAAAACTACCAATTTTCCATGGCTACAGCTAAAAAATTCCTTATCAGTTCTACTTCAGGGCTGTCATTTTGTAGCAGCAATCTAGGAAGTAGGTTTTGACACTTCTTACATTTTTAACCAGTGTTTTCACTTGTTCAGTTTACAGAACAAATGCTTCTTGTAATACATACAGGAATAAAAATGCATGCTATCATTATTCACTTTACCTATGACAACCTGAGATAGATAAGTTCTAAACTGTTCTAAAGGAGTTGTGCTGTATTTAAATAGGAGATAACTGTTAAAGACTTGCTCTGCTGTATTTTTCCAGAGTTTCTGTTGTGAAAGAGACAGAAATACTTGATGGTCTGACTTGGGATTTGAATATTTTAGCCCATGACATTAGAAGCAAAGGTGAAGGTATTAGTGAACAGAGCTAGTGTTTTAGGGCAAAGGGCAACATATCAAGACATTACCTAACAAATAAAAATGGAATCTTTCACCTTATTTGTAAGAGAAAATGGTGAAGATTTACTCTTTAGAATGATTGTAACACACATGTAGTGCTGTTTTATGTCTCCGGCAAAGTATAACAGATGGACTGTGGGTTTATTGGGAAAAAAAATGTGCTGAAAGATTTTTATTATGTGAGAAAGAGAGAACAAAACCCAAGGAAACATCTGGACAATTAATCTCTCAAATCTTTGTATATAACATGAAGAAAATTACTCAAATATTTCAGAAGTCTTGCTCAGAAACAAATTAACTATTGTTAGCAAAGCACAATAATTTACCATCCTACATGTAAAAAGATCTTTGTAATTAATAATTAATTGATGCCACTTTGTTCTTCACCCATGGAAAAATAAAGAAGAGGGAGAGCAGCGTGTTCCTCAGGAGGCTTCTACTTTGTCATTATAAAGTGATGAATCACTTTCACCAAAGCTGAACTGATCTGTCGTCTTTCAAGGAAGCATATGTCATTATGGGGAAAATGGTTCTTTACCTATTATTCAAGTCTGCATGGTGTCTGATTACTAAGATGGACCTAAACATCTGGTAATCATGCCACCTCTTCCTGACATGTGTATGCAATATGCAATTCTGCTTTGTGGGTTTTTGTGTGTGGAGGGTTTTGTTTTTTATTTTAAAGCTACACAATGACAGGTGAGCAAAGAAATAGGTACTTTTTGTCTGGGCTGGTGAAACATTATCTTTTTTAAGAGAGTAGATTACTGTTTAAAGTAGTGTTTCTCAAAGTTGTTGTGCCATTAAGCTGTTCTAAATGAAAAAGGAGGCCTACCATCAACACCTGCTGGCTGTTTCTCCACATGTTCTTCTCATGCAGTGCCTTTTCTGTGACAGCAGCAGTGGTACACTGCAGAGAACAGTCATAGATTAAACAGTTCATATGCTCGCTTTTGTGCTCTTAGTTGTGCTCTTAGTATGTTGATTTCCTCTCCCTCAGCTTTACATATTTTAGGAAATGGGAAAGAGTTCCTTTCATTGGTTTACCCGCCTGTACCCTTTGAATTCTGGTTTTGGCTTCCCCTCCTAGCAACCCCACTGTGGGTTTTCTAGTAGATGTTCATTCAAACACTATTAAAAATGTATATGTTGGCCTTTCTYCTCTTCTCCCAGCCAAATAAGAATACAGATATTTTGCCACACAAGTTCAAAACAGTGGTGTCTCTGGGCTACTGTCCCATTTCTGTCAGTAACCATGTGACTTCTAAAGCAGAAACACTAAGGAAGGCAGTCTAAGCAATAATCAAACCCCAAGAACAAATCATTCTCAGTGTGCAGTCTGACTTGTGACCGAAGCTGGAAAATCAATATCCTTTCTGAAACTCAGGCTCATTATTTGTGTCTAACCCATGCTACTGTATGTCTGGATGTTTAGTTGCATATATTATTTGTCTTTAAATCTCCTTTGAAATTTCATTGAACTCCTGAATTTGCTTTTATCATTTTTTAATTGATGAATGAAGAAAACTGTCTACTTACAGATTGAAGGAGGAATGGAGGATTTTTTTTTTTTTTTTTTTTTTTTTTTTTTTTTTAGTCAACCTAACAGATAGGAAAACCTCTAAATACACAGGCTTTTAAAATAGTATAGTTCAATCCAGGCTCTTAAAAAATGTAAGTATTTCTGATATCCAGATTTTAAGTGCCCAGTATTTATATGGATCTTCCCTATCCAGTATGTCTGTTGCCAAATACTGTCAAAAGATATTGAAAATTGAGTGCCTTGGTGGCAAAGAATTTTTAGTCAGACAATTTAAAATCTAGATTTGGTATAACACCTATTTCATGTCAACTCCAATACTACTAGACATGGCATTGCTGACTAGGGCTTCTTGAAATAGAATGATGACAGTGATATGTTAGCATAACATCCAGAGTCTGGTGCCAGCAAAAAGGTTGAAACTTAATTAAAGGGTAACAGTTTTCAAAATGTCTTGGAAAAAGTTCCGTCATCATATTTAGCAATATATTTTACTTTGGTTTTGTCTTATATGAAGACACAAAACAATGCAAAATTCTTGTAGAAATATGTGCAGGGGAGCTTCCCTCTGGGAATGATTTGTTACTTTTTGAGTACTGCTGTGAATGAYGGTCTCAAAAGAATCAAAGAGGGTTTCTGATGTTCTCACCAGTGATTTAGAAAAAAACCAAGAAAATGCCTTAACTACTTTCAATGTGTGTGTGTGTTTATTTGTTTTTCTTTCATGACTCATATTTGAAATGGCATTAGTAAATATATTTAAACAGACAGTGTCTTTTGAATGTTTTCTGTATTTTGGTATTTAATTTTTCAGTGTGTACTGACCAGATATATCTGACAAATTAATTAATATCAGCCACTGAAGAATAAAGATTTCGGGCTCTAGATATTTGTACTGACATCACCTTCTGTGCCTAACAGATCTGCAAGTTAACTGGGATTAGCAGAAGATTTTTCATTTGAGATAAATTTGTTCAATAGCATTGTACCGTACTGAATGTTATCCTGTGCAATGAACTATTTAATATTTACTTCAGTTGCTGTTCACTGAAATATTCTGAACTTCACCAGGAGTATATCTATCATCGGTGTTTCACCAATTTATGCCTCCCCGGGAATAATACTATAAATTAATTTTTAATATCAATATTATAACTTAATGACATAGCATGAAGATAACTACTTTCCCTTACAGATCTTGATTTAAGGAGTGTCAGACCTCAGAGACAGAAGATTTTTTGTTTGGTTTTTTTTTTCCCCCTTGAACGATACTTGAGTTGCTAGCTGTATCATGGTGGCGCTTGTGGTATTTTACCAAGGAACTGTGGCAAAAAGAATTTTGATGGCCTGGAAGCACCAAAACAAAAGACCTTGTTTTGGAAGAAGGAAAGCGATTATGTTCTTCTGGGGTTTGGGTGTTTGTTTGTTTTTTAATTATCTAGGGAGTGGTAATGATGTCATTAATTAAAAGAAGCAACAGGAAAATTGTGAACAGCTTTTTAAAAAAATAACTCATTCAGAGAACAACCAGCCTTCTCTTAAAATGTAATAAGAAATGTAATAGAACTTAAGTCCAACCTTCCCATTTTCTAAAGGATCAGTTCAATCCAGTTATTATATGTGAACCTAGTACGTTTGCATGCCATAGCCATGGCCAACCATAATCAGCTTGGAAAACTACAGGACCAAATTGCTTCACTTAGATCATTCTTAATCCAAATAAAATTACATGTATTTGAATGCAAAATAGATTCCACAAATTAAGAGGTAAACTCTTTTTCTGCTTATATTTGCCTAATCCACATATGCTGTCATTGATGGTCAATTCAGTGAAAACCAGGAAGGGTAGGAATACAAGCAAAACTGAAATGACACGGCAAGTTGAGGGTCTCCAGGAATTGGGCATGGCAATTGCTTTCATCAGTACTGTCTCAAAACCCATTTTCTCCTTTGAAGTGTAAGGATGTTGGGGTCTCATTTGTGGCACCGGTATTACACTTTGAAAACAGATGTTTCTTCTGTTGCAATAAAAAGTAAATTTCATCATTTATACTATACACAAATTCCAACTGGCAACTTCCAGCCTGCAGGTTCATTGCAGCTGACCTAACAGTAAGGATACTAATACTTTCTACTTACTTCAGTCAAGAGAACATAGCTCAGCAGGAATGCTACTGTCTTAGAAGGAATGAGTGGTCATGGTAGCTCAACAGTGTAGTTACTGCAAAGTGATATTCATGGCAGCTCCAGCAGCTAAAACCCCTTCTGGCCAGAGCCTTTCAAACAATGTTTCTTGGGCAGCTACTGCTCACAGTGCTGGGACACTTGAGGGTGGTCAGAGACCAAGAAGCTATCATTGCCTCCAGTTTGTCCTGCTGCAGTCCCTTTGGTCACTCCCCCAAGCAAGTCCAGCAGTGAAGACTTGCAGAACCTCACACACCTTCCCATGTTGGTCAGCCATATTGCAAAGGAGTTTGGACAATTCACCTTCCTGCCCCCAATGTGCATCACCCTGGCCCAGGTAGGTGCCCTCAAACATGATCTTTCCAAAGGCATTGAAAAGGTTGAATTGTCATTGGGAGTTTTTCTTTCACTTTGAATGTTGTTTGGGTTTGGCTAAATATGAGAATAAAAGAAAATGGTGGGTCCTTTTCAAAGCTTCATGTTTGCATTTTGTTAATGACTTGGGTTTTTACCTTTGAATGCATAGTGAATGATGTACGTGTCCCTCTTGTATGACTGACTGTTCCTTTTCAAGGTGAAGCTGATAAAGAGAGGCAAAGGCCTTGGAAGGGTCACATGTTAAGTCACTAATTGAGCCTGTTGTCACTGAGGAACAGTGGCTTTATTTTTTTTTTTCCCCTAGCAATTTAGGTGATGTCTTCTTTCTGAATTGAATTCCCCTTTACGTAGCATATTATTTTCTTGACTTGTTAGGGACGTACATGAAACCTGCTGATACATTGTCAGTACCATGAGCGCTGAATCAGGCACTTTTTTATTCGCTGGTAGTAAACTCAGTCTCTTAGCCTGACTACTTCTAAGTCAAAACTGCTTATTTCACTGCTACATGCTTTAGTCTTCAAATTCATGTTGTATAGTCTAGGTTACAGGCATCTAGATGTAACATTATCTAACATGTCAGTATAGTTCTTTTGAAAACACGATAGACCCTTTGTTGTTACACGCATTTTGTACAATAAGGAGAGGGTGTCCAGTTCCCTATATTAAGTAATGGCAGGGCTAAAGCTGCTATCACTGAACAGAAGTTTCTTTTGATGCTCAGTGAAACAATACAGTCCTGTCACAAGGACCTGACATCTGCAGCCTGTGTCACGCCTTTTGTCCAAGTCCCTGAGAATTGCGCTTGCAGACTGGGAGCAAAAACAAATGAAGAATTCCGAAGGAATTTCTATAAATTCCACTTTAGTACTTCTAAGTCATTCTTCCAGTATGCCACCTACTAATTTTCTCAGTTTCGCTAAGTGTTTTTGATGTTGTCCTTATTATGATTTCTTTTTCATACAAGTTACTTGTATGAGAAGTATTTCCTGAACCCATTTTTGGTTCTGTTTTCAGATAAGCTTTTGCATCGTAGAAGCTCTGCAGAAACTCAAATGAGAGAAATCAATTGTCTGTACTTGATTCTTTTTTGTAGTGGCAGAGTGTGTCCTCCCAGGATTCTCAGCTTGTTCTCACAATTGCCATGGGATCTGATAGCAATTTTTTTTTAATGTAGTTATATGCTTATAAATGCTGTGCATTTCTTTTCAGCATATTGCCCAGAAATGCTATATTTGAAGTGAAAACATTATATCTCTTGAGTACCTTGTGTAATACAAAACATATTCAAGTCAGATATGATTTATTGTTTCTGTTATGTTCTATTGTTTCTGTAATTCCTATTTGCTCTAACATTGGTGCACTGTACTCCAGTATCCATTGTAGGCCAGAACTGTACAAACATATAAAAATGCTACCTTTCTTAAAAAGCCTTTTTCCATACACGTCATTTTGCAGAAACCCATTCACTTGCATGAAGTGAACAAATTCTTTTAGTTTGAAATTCTTCCAGATATCTCTTTACTGCACGGACTTTAACTTTTTATTGGTGCAGTAAATCTGGGCAGCTGCATCAAACTAATGTTATTGGTGTGTGTTTTACAAATGTTTTCATACACATGTAGATGGAAAATGCATAATTATTACATATCAAAACTGGCATTAAAAGGGTATCAGTGGTTCAAGTATAAAAATATATTCAGAAGTTGGAGTTTCACGTTATGTCCAACCTCATGTGTGTAACCCAGTCTTTAATTGCAGAATCACTTAATATTTTTCAATAGGATGTTTGCCTCAGGTTGTATTACAACGCATATTCTTAAGGGGTGTTTACTCATTTCTGAAAGGCTTAGTTTTGACACCACAGTATTCCCTTGACAGAGGTGCTTTTGTATATGTGTGTGTTTTTAAAACGTAATTCCCAGTAACTATGATGTCCCACTCAATCTTCTTTGAAGCTCATGATCAAATTCCCATTTATTTCAATGCTGCAGTTTCAGGTTCCTAACAAGTGTTGGTAACTGGACAGTTTTAAAACAAACAAACAAACAACACAACCCTCCCCCCMAAAAAAACCCAACAGAGAAGCTGTCTACTCAACACATTCAACCTGAATGCCTTGGGGTACTGAGTATAACCYGCCTGCCTGTCTGTTTGTCGGTGTTGTCCAGGCGGCACACAGGGAGGTCCCCAATCTCACAAAGGAGGTGCGTGTGTGGAAGCACACTTGAAGGAGGGATATATTCTTAACTCCAGCCAATGCAGTCCTGGCACCTTTGCATTCAGCTTGGCCTCAAAAACTGATTTATTTGCATGACACAGAAATATAATGTTTCAACTCTTGTTGAAGCTCTTCTTCCGTTAAATGAAAAGAAGAAGGATAAGAGAAAGAGAATAGATGGTAAAGAGTTTTCCTCCTTATTGTAAGGCACTCCAGCGAATAGGAACATGTGGTTTGAATTGCCAGAGGGGAGGTTTCTTCCTGTTTCACACAGCTGAAGTCCAGAGTCATTTGAATCCTCTCTTGTGTTCTGGAAAGATAAAGACTGACTGGTAGGTGCAAACTGTAGTTTGCTTCTCTAGTGGCAAACAGGAACTGTTTGGTTTGTGTTGTGTTTCTTCAAGCTAATGAGTATGTTGAAGTCTGAGAGCTCATGGGATATGACAAGGGGGAGTTGTGGCAAGAGAGACTGGTCTTTGCTTGGAGACAGATTGTAATGAGGAGCAAGGAGCAGACACTCACTGTAGTGACCAATCTCCCTAGTAATCAGAGGGGACTCGGTAGAGTTTGCTGCCACTCAAAGTCACTGATTTCATTAAACCCGGGAATGGAGCAAGAATACAGTAGATGGGGAGAATCTTTTTTGCTTCTCTCTTTCTGGCTCAGCTATTTTGTGTTTCTATTTCACAAGTATCCAGTTTTTGTTCCAATGGATGTTAGTCTTTTTTTATTTTTTTTTTATTTTAAAGCCTGTTAGACATTTGGTGGGGAAGTCACTGTGAGGGGAAGTGTTGGCAAAACCATCTCAACACTCTGCTGTCTGTCCTTTGCATAGCCACCCTGTACCCAAAAAAGATAGAGACTACAAAAAACTTTTTGTTTCTGCCATATTACAGAGTATTAATTGCTAGGCAGGGCTGTGCTGTAAGGCAAGTTACTTCAGAATATATCTGTGTTTTAATGTGCCCTTGTTGTGAAGTTTCACAACCTTTAGGAGTATGCAGATTTCAGATGTCATGCCATGTTTTGGGAGTATCCAGATGGGCACTCGCTAACCGAAATACCTCAAATTGGTGACGTTTTTAGAACCCTTGGGCATCATTTTCTCCTTTTCTCTGCCCATGGGCACTAACATGCCATAAATGCTTCTTTCTATGTGTACTGGTGTCAGTGGGACAATGCTAGGTGTACTCCACTCAAAGGCATATCTGAAAGCCTTTGAAATAACCTAAGCTGTTTACTTTGTGCTGTAGTGTCTTGAGACAGAAGATAATCTTCCATTCTCCCTTTTTAATGTGAAACTTCTCACTCATACAGAAATTATCTTGTAAATGGCTTGTTTGCAAGCTCTACTGGTATAATGTGCTGTTTCCACTTACATGACCAGCGCTTCCTCAGACAACTAAATCTGTTTTATAATTCCAGGCATAAGGGGTTTTTGGCACAATAAAACTTAATTTTTTATTAAAATTTCCAAAAATCACAACTGCTACTGCCAATTTATATCACTGGGAAACTGGGCTACTCAACCATAATATTTTCATATAAATGCATTGGCTCAGGACATTTCTCCCTTGGGTTAGGGAAGCTGGATATAAAGTCTAGTAAGGGTATTGAAGAAAAAGAAGTTTAATGCTTAAAGTTAACTTGAGATGAAGCCTGAACCTCACTTTAGAGGAGGTAAAAAATTACTTAAAGGCTTTTATGTTTCACTTCTGCCTGGAAGATTGGCATAATAACTAAATCTTAGGTGTTTGTTGTTATGCTCTGTTTGCCACCAGGCTGAAACTTTGGTTTCCAGCCTCTTCCGAGTTATTGTGTTGGAAAGAGTCGGCTGCCATATAATGGACATCTGGGTAAAGCTCGGGGATTTTACTGGTAAGGAGATGCTAGTTGGTGCTTTGAAGAGTCTATGTGATAGGTGAGGCCGTTTTGAATTTGTTATTTTTTAATTTTTACTATTGATAGATTTTTGGTAACGTGAATGAAGTGAACCTCCTTTTTCTCTGCTGTTTTTGGGCAAAAATTACTTTAAACCTCTGTGTGGAAGTGGAGAAAGTGGAGGCACGGGGAAAGAGAAGTATAATTTCTTTTTGCTTTACCTTAGCCTCTGTGTGCTAGATTGCTCCCATCCTTCCACCTGCAACCAGAGTTGTCTGTGGGCAGTGAAACAGTTAATTCCACTGCTACAAATTGTCACTGGGATTTAAAGCCAGTGTTCTAGGAGTTGGATATTTACTTTTTTACACAGATTTCATGTAATCAGTGGATGCAAGAACTAAACCTTGCAGTGACATTTGCATTTGCTTCATATTTTGAAGGCTGTCTTACTGATTGGGAAGCTGAGCTTCTGATGCCCCATTATGCTGCAAATTAAAAGAATTAATAGTCTAGAGGTATGTAACCATGTGTGTACTGTCATATTCATCTTTTCTGTGGCGTATTACATACATTAATGAGCTGGACTTAGTTTAGTTACCACTTTATGAGCTGGTGAAGGCCAGATCCTCTCAACTCGCGTCAAGCAAAGGTCAATAGTAAACCGACACTGATTAACTCATCGGTCATGTTTCTTCATGGCCAACAGTATTTCCAGTTTTCAGGCTAACCTGTGATATAGGGCTGTCCTTTGTGAGATGTCCAGAAAAAGCAGAACATTTCCAGATTCTGTATGGGTATCTGGCGAATTTCCTTGGAGCCACAGCCTGATGTGATGAATGATTGTTTAGGACTAGTCATTGTCTGTGTCTGCTAGGTAACTGAAGGAAGAAATTATGGGGGACCTTGAAAATAGAACTGAGAAATCCAAGGGAGCCATGTGATATCTGGTGTAATTTACATGCCTCTTACCCTTACCATTTGTCAGTATTGCTTTTTTTGCCCTTTTTTGGGGGGGTGGGGGTGGGGAGGGAGGGAGGGGGAAGTATATTGTATACACTGAAATACTGAATACGTTTCAGTTACTGACAGGACCTGTTGGAGAATCACTGTCTGGTGGAAAATCCAATGTCTACAAAGTCTACTTTTTCCATGTGGAAGTCTGAAATATTGCCAAAACACAGCAGGAAACCCAAATTGCAGTATATTGTTTCAGGTCAGTTTGGTGCATGTCAGAATTTAGTTGAATGGATTGCAAACATTTAATTTTAAAACAACTTGCTATACCTGCATTTTCCAACCAGCACATTTCCCTCTGAGGCCTGAAATTCAAGCTCCCTATGTCTCCTGAAGTCTGAGCTGACCAGAAGACTATTTCTGCCATAAAATAAGTTTCCCTTTTAACCAGTCTTCTTTGTAGTGCATCATGGGGTTACACAACTGGAATTTATTATGAGAGATGTAGAAAGCCTAACATAAATAGGATCTGAACTGGACCTCCTCTATGGCAATGGGGAATGCATCTTTAATGTTGAGATTAATTCATCTGAAGTGTTTTGTGTCAGCTCAATAAATTGAAATGAGATGCTTTTGTTTAAAAATTATTGAAATATATGAATATTGATAGTCATAGAAATGCAAGTAAAACTGCCTTTGGCCTTCAGAAACTCTCTGTTCAAAATTTTAACTCTTTCTGGTTTTTCTGGTATCCAAGATCAGCTTAAAAGTGTGAGATAAAAGAAATAGATAAGCTTTACCTGACATAAGCGGCAGTCTCCTTAAGGTATATTGATGTAGGGTTGAAATATCAAAACTTCTCAATGCAGAAAGGAAGTTTGAATAATGACAATGGATGTTAAAATTTTGGTACAGCATGGTTAGCATACCTGTGATGTAGGGAGTCAGCTGAGGTTTTTCCTTCAGCCAATGATCCACCGCTTACCTTATAGCCTACTATTGCACTCCGCTAATGCAATTCCTATTCCTGTATTGTACACATGCTTAGTAGTTATGGTACTGCCACAAAAACTGCAGTGTTTAGATGATGATGCTTGGGAGAACACATGTAGTGAGTCCAGATGAGGAAGTAACCTGAATTAGCTCATTAAGTCATATCAGATAAAAATTAATTACATGTGGTCAAGTCAAAGCAGCAACTTTTGTGAAGGAAAACATAGCTGGATAAGATGCAGATGAAATGTTAGTTTGTAAGCATTTCTGCACTACGTTTATTTCCACACAGATGGTCTCATATTGATACAGAAATCTGGAGACCTTCCTGAAAAGGAGGGCAAAACAGTGTATCTCTCTAATCATGTTGTGGAAATTTAACACCATCTTGTTCCTCTCATCTTTCACCTTTTAGCATGATTCCCTCAGTTCACTCATTTTGTATTAAAGTTCAATTGCTTTAGTAACATAATATTGGTGTCCGACTGCCAAAGCAAATGTAGGGTACAGATTTTCATTAGCTAGAGCTCTGGAACATTTTATTTGATTAATTATTCTAAGGCAACAGAAGAGTTGTGTGAAAAAAACTTTGCATGCTCCTTTTACCTCATGTGCTTACCAGAGGAAACTTGGGGGGGTTATTTATATATTATGGTAACAAATCACATTAGCACTTGCTGCCCCAGCAGACGACTTGGGTTTTGCTAAAATTCTCCTCTGATTATCTGTTGGCCCTGTGCAGTAAAATATAATGAAGGGCTTTGGGAACGTTTCAACACACCAATTATCAGTTTTATACAAAGAGCTATCAGTGGGCAGGGTGCTTACCCATTACATTGGAAAGACTGTGGCTTTTGTTCACACGGTAATGATAGGCAATTCACGAATAGCCAACAATACAAAATCATAACATTAGCCTGGAGTTGGGCAGATATATTACCACTGCCAGAAAGAATAATTTTGATGAACTGTTAAAGTCATTATTCAGTTCCATTACTCTGTCATAACATCCATTCAGCCTATGTCTAGGTTATGTTTGGTTTGTTGTTATAACTTCTGTAGTGGAAGTCAGCTGCAGTGTAACCTTTGTCAATAAAAGACCAACACAAACAGTTGGGTTTTGTATGTTATTAGCCGTGTTGTCATGGACTTTTTGTTTTCCTCTCTGGTGGCTGCTGAGGTCAGACGTCAGTCTCAGGGCAAACAGAAAAGCACTATGATGGTGTAGAGATTACCTCATTAAATGACTATGCGCTATATTAATAGTGGCTTTGCCAATGTTACTTTAGGTAAACCCTTGCTTTTTCTGTCATAGTCATAACACTGAAACACTTCCTGTTAATTATGAGCTTCCATCGACGGTGCCTGTAGAACAGGCAGACAAAGTGGACGTGCCACTAAGCCTATTTCCTGGCTTCTTGTTTGGTGTGGGTTATAAATTGGTGTTATGATGATAGTGGAACGGTACAGAACTGTGCAAGAGAGAGGTGGGGTTTGAAAGGACAGAGGAAGGGAAATAGGAGCGAGTCGGCTGTTTTTCTCTTCCTGCCTCTTCCCACTTTTTGAAAGGGTTATGCTGAGCAGCAGTGAGCTAACTTAAGGAACATGGTGTTATCCTTGCGCACACCCTTCCCATGGAAAACCGTGTGTCAGTGCTGCAGAAATCCCTCTCAGCTGTGCAGTTTGCACAGACTTCACCCATGTGTATCCTGGGATGACCTCTCAAAGGCAGTACATATGCCCTGGTGACCACAAGACTCCCTTATTGTAATTCTTTCTTAGTTGGGCTTGCAGCTTGGCTCCACCACTGCACTGGAGAGAGCTGAGAATGCACGCCTACCTCACTGGGTTGAATAGCTGCGATCAAATTACCCTTCTGCCTTCTTTATGTTGGCTCCCTGAAAAAAAGCTAGTGGTTTGATTTTAAAATTGGCCTTTAAGAAAAGAGTCTTTAGCACAAAGAGATGTTTTAAGATATCCAAGACCTGCTTTTTTAGAGTTTTCAGGTGGCATTCATTTTAAAAGGGTTTGAGTCTCGCAGCTTTGATTGGCAGGGTAAAACCTTTGCTTTAGTGATTCTTGAGATGTAGAATTTATCCCTCTTGGACAGCTGCCTCGGCAGATCCTTTAAGGAAACAATTCTGAATTTTTTTTTTTTTTTTTTTTTAAACAGAGTTATTTTTATCTGGCTCTTGTATAATTTTCTGCCCTTATAGTAAAAGTTGTCTATGTGGCTTTTAATATGTTGTTGCACTTTTATAGTCTGTTAAACTGCATTGCATTTTAATTGGGTAGGTCTCCTCACTGGGGTTGGAAAGGCTGGTAGAGAAAGGCATTCCAGACATAAAATGATTTAGCTTTGTAGAACTCCTGTTGTCACATTACGACTTTTGAAAGGATCACTTGCCAAAAAATTTAAATATACCCCCTGCTGTAATTCCCTTGCCTTACCTGGAGATACTCCAGAGAAGAATTTTGACTACAGCTTTAACAAAAGAACAAGAAAAAAAATGAAGTTGCAAAACCAAAGGTTTATCTTGTARCTTATCCTTTTGCCAGTCTGTTTAAAAATAATACTGTCGTAATATTGTTAGTTTAATGGTTCTTTATAATTACCCTTTGGTAGTTCGAGAACAATATTTATTGAACTCTGTTTTCCTTCTATTCTTTGACCTGGATTATTTGTTCTTGTGTTGGTCATACAAGTTGCAAGATGCAGGCATTTTAAAATAATTCCCTTCTTTAATAATAAGAGTCTTCATTACGTAAAAATTGTGAAGCATTACATTTATTAAGAAGTCAACAAAAGACACAATTTTAAATGTTCATCTTGCAAGTACCTCACAGCAAAAAAAAAAAAAAAACCTAAATTGAATATTTCTATTATCAAGTATTATCTAAACATTAAAGTTCAGTGTGTTCTCAGAGTGAACATAGAATCATTCCTTTCACTCCCAAAGTCCATCGTTATTTGATTTTTATGAAGAACTCTTCTTGTCATTTGAAGCAACATGAGCCATGCTGTCTTAATGCATGAGCCAGTGAAATGCAGTCCCTCATTTGTAACAGGGGTATTGGTAGCAGCCTTACAACACAGTGGGCAGACATTGGATGTGATAGATCTACTGTGTTGTGCATTGCGCAGCTAAATCCCCCATGGACCGAGTCCACATTCACGGCACATTAATGTCTCCGTGTTTCTGGTTGTGCCTGCATTCTCCCCAGGTTTTTCAGGATAGTGTTTTGTGAGAAAAGGAAAAGGAGAATTAATTTTATCACTAATTAAAAAATGAACGTGACCCCTTTCTTTCTGTTTTTACCCATCTGTATAGTGGTGCCAAGGCCCAATAACTGAAATCAAGTCCRTATGGCATTTCAAACTCTAAAGACTTTCTTCCTCACAGTGAGCTCTTCCCAATAATTGACTGTGATGAAACAAGGATGAAAAAAGGACATTTTGATAAGTTGCCCTCACCAAGGAGAGTCTGAAAGTTCTTTTTGCCAGTTGCATCGACTTTAATTTTTTAACTAAACTTTGCTTGCATTTCACTTATTTAATCATTAAACTCCCAACTAAGGTAGGCCTTGGAAGACATGAATTATAGCAATACTGTTAAGAATCCAGAGATAATCTCTTTTTTAAAAAATCTATAAACCTTTGGCAAAGGAGTTAAGCTTTTGTTTTAGATCCAGGACACATCCTGTAAGGAAGTTATGAACTCCACATAACAGATTCAATTTGAAAATAAAATTATCTAGTTGCCTTTCCAACTTTCTCATTTTCCTTTAATCTTCTAGTTCACTGCACCAACATTTGCATCCTTTCTTTTGTTTGTAAGGATTTTTTGTGATGTGTATGTGACTCACGTGGAACTAAGGAGAGGCTTGAAACATCATTCCATCCCGTAATATTCTCTGTTTCCAAGTTAAACTCCACTATTTTATTATAAATATATAGTGGCACCAAGTATGATTCAGTTTAGCTGCTGTAGTTTGGAGGGCATTGTTGAAGAGCAACTGATGATTTAAGTCAAAACACTGAAAACACTATTTGCTTTCTTTTGCAACCTGACTCCTGTGTCATTTAAAACATGACTTGACTGACTAGGTAATGTAGGGGTCGCATGATGTATCCTTCAAATAATGATACTCTTCTGGTGCATTCACCATGACCTTTGCCTTCTAGCATAGACAATAAATTTGCTTCCAATAACCTTTCTAGCTGGGCAGTATGTAAAATAAAATGAGTCCTTTCTCAGTCTGGAAACCAAAATGGGAAGCCCCATGGTTTGATAAATCAATTTTTTATCAGTCTGGAAATCAAAATGGGAAGCCCGATAGTTTGATATATCAGTTCTTTCATATACCTAGAGGGGGGGAAAAAARGGACCAGGAGCTTCTGACACATGCATCTGCAGCCTATAGATTTTTCTGCATTCTGGGGATGCGTGAGAAGTAATTTAATGTGCATCCTTCTTTACTTCCATGTAGGAGAGAGGTACAGGATGGGGAGAGTTGGCACCTTACATTTATTTCAGCTATTGCTGGAAAGAAGTGTGCCAGAAGTACAAGTTTGAGGCTTAGTGTGGCTTTGGGTCCACCAGACATGTCTTAAAATTTCTAACCAGTGCTTTTGGCCATGGCAGCAAAGGCAGCAGTCGTAGTTAAACAAGATGCTGGTATCTAAACTCATTTAAACTGCTGTTTTGTCAGAATATGCCAGTTCAAAAKCTACCATTTCATCTAGGAGGGGGGCCTCTGGCTGCCCACCAGTCCGTATGTACTAATCCTCAGCTTCCATTATCTGGCAGTGTACAAGGCAGGACCAACTGCTCTGGTGGCTGTCAGGAACTAAATGCCTCCCCAGATGCAGAAAGGATGCCAGTGGCCAGTGTGAGGCTGCTGCACACCCCTATAGAGATGTTGTGGCTGTTGAGGATGGAAATGGTGCCCAGAAGAAGCTGCATCCTATCCCTATCTAGTAATGGTGGCTCTTTTGGTGTGCTGGACTGGCTTTTGAAATAGCAGGGACAGCTGAGATAGGAGGAGGAGGAGGAAGAAGGGAGAGGAAAGGAACTGGGTGGGAAATGAGAAAAGGGACTCCCAGGCTGGGAGAGGTCAAACAGGGAGTCAAGAAGTGCATGGTTTGGGGAGACCAGGGCCTTGAGGCACTGAGAAGGGCTGTGAGGTAGAGGGAGTCTGTGCTTGGAAGATGTGAATTAGTGGAGGTTAGTACACCTGCAGTTGGTGGACATAAAGCAGTGGTGGACAAAGATGGGTAGGAAGGATCTTGGGATTCAAATATTCTGGCATAGAGGTTGACCAAGGGGGAAACCTTAGAGGAAGACACTTGAGTGGGAAAAAGTTTTTTTATTGTTGTTGTTTTGGGGTTTATTTGTTTTTGTTATTGTTTTGTTTTGTATTTGAGAGGGGCTTTCTATAGCTGAAGAAGTTAAGTTACTGTAGAAATAACAATTAATGTTGTCATACAGACATCTGAGAGTCAGGTGTGTTTGGTAGGAAAATGAGCCACGTCATATTAGCAGCACTCCCAAACTTCCTCTCTTTCATAGAGCACCTTTTAGTGGGAATCAGAAAATACTGTATAAACATAAACATATATGTATAAAGGAAGCCTGACCCATGGGAATGTTTGATTTTTTCCTGAGATCACACATTGAAGCCTGGTGAAAGAATCAGGAAGAGTGCCAAATTTTCCTAATTTGTAGTGCTTTGTTCTTGCAAACAGACAGTATCTCCTGCAGGCTGTGTGTGTGCTGATTGTATTTATTGACATTTGTATGTACACATGACTGGGAATAAARTAGAATTAAATCTCTATTTATTAACATATTGTCTGTGAGTAGTGAAACTAATGAAGCCTGGTTTCCTACGGATTTGAGTTTCATGGTTGGACTCTCTGATGTCCAGTAAAATCTAAGTTCCAATTGAAGCTTTTCCCACAGCTGGGATATTTACAGAGCCTCTTGTGTGCCTGGATTCTCTAGTGTCTAATAAAAAGGGAGCTTATATTGCAGTCTTTCCTGTTCAGGGGGCACCACTAATAGGGGCTCTTTTTTTTATCTTCTTTGCCTCTTACTTTCATTAAGTTTATTAGAACAAAACATAACTGTGATCGTTACTCCTCTGTCAAATTGGTCTTAAAAGTCTATCTCAGACATACTAAGATGGAAAGCCAACAAAGATGTAAGACTTGCAGAGTGTATGATCACTTTAATTTCCTTAGGACACAGGGCTAAAAATTGGGTTAGCCTTTCAAGCATCATATTGTTTTCTTTCTAAGTAAAACATGAATAAGCACTGGTATTTACATGATGGTGTACAAAATGGAGATAATACTTTAATATGATAATATAGGTTGCCCTCAAAGCCATAAAAAATGATTAGGTTGACTGATGATAATGGATACAAGTGCCTCGGGACTTCTAAGGAGAAGAACAAATCCAGTACCAGCAGGTTCTGTGAAGACAGGCAGAAATATGAGAAATGAGAGAGTTGATACTATCCAGAAGTAAAAGCGATTGAACAGTCAATTACTTCTAGAAGTTGTTTGTTTAAACATTTAACCACTGCTAGCATTTAGAGTAAGTGCTCTAGGTATCCATCTGTGAACAAATAACAATGCTGCTGTATGTCCCTCAGCCATTAACTACAAACCCTTAGGACCAATTCCATTTTTACTCTCTTGAATCCACATATTTTTGACAAAATAGCAGTAATATTGTGGGTTGTAAATTGCACTTGGTTTAAAAAAAATTAAACTGCAATTTAGCACAGCCAATGAAAACACTTGTTTCACAAGTTTAAACTTTCCCATGGGAATGCTGGAGCAGCCCTTCTGATCTCTCTGTGTGTATATTCAAAGGAAACATCTTTACAATACAGATGCTTGGGAAAACATACTGGAACATAGACGTTGCTTCTCAGGATAATCACAGAAACACAACAAACTTGCTGATGTTTGTTTGTAGTTAAAGGTTTAAAAAAATAGAGCAGCAGTTTCGTTGTGTTTTTTTTTTTTTTTTGTCTGTGGTTTTCATGCTAAGGGTCTAATTTTTTTCTAAACATGAGTAGCATAAACAAATCTTTGTACGCCAGAAGTAAAATAAAGAGGTGAGCTTGATGTCTGCAATGGCAGTGGATGTGGCTGCTGCGAAGTCACTGCTGGATCTGGGCCAGTTAGATCAATGTCACCTACCGCAGGTCTTATATAAGTAGCTCCGAAGAGACAATGGAGGAAACTTCTCTCCACTTGGTGCTTAGGTAATATGTCAGTACTTAAGAGATGACAAATCCATAAAAATTCTACTCCTACATCTGTGCTGGACGTGATTTTGTGTCCTTCCATTGTAAAACCTTCCCTACTAAGATGGATGGATAATACTTGACAAAAACCAGCTGTCTTTCCCTTCAGGGCTTGGTCACTGCTGGATCATATCTCTGCAATGAATGAGCTACAGTGGCTCTGTTGAGTAGATTGTGGTCCACTTCACATACATCTAAGCACCAATCTGTCCTGCATGTTGAGGGAACTGGCAAGGGGACAAAGCTTTCATGTGGTATTCCTACCCAGACTGGTAGAACTAGCTGGCGGAAGTACCAATAATGATCATCTTCAGAACTTGCTGAAACTCTGGCATCGGCTCTCTTACCAGAATCAAATGGCTTTATGTGATTTTAAGAACTCATGAGAATCAGCGGGTGTTTGAAGTAGGTGTTTGTCATACAGGAAAGCATAGTAATCAGTTCAAGAATATCCCGTTCAGTATCGAGTGAGCTGCTAGACTCAGCCCCTTGTGGCAAATGACTGGATACTGTCAAAGGTAATGAAATGTCTCCAGGCTGTTTTGAGCTTTTCTTTGAAGTATCTTGCTGGGGCTGAGTGCCTAAATCTTGGTTGCTGTGATACCTAAATTAATCACCTACACAAGGTGATATGAATGTAGTCTAAAGTTTATTTTTTGTGATTCAGTCTTGAATTATGATTGCCATATCATGTTATTTTGTCTCGTCTTCTAACTTGTTATGGTGCTGAGATTTGTCAAGGGCCAATAGTTTAGACCTGCCTTTTACAAGGGCTCTCAGGATTGTCCTGCTAAAATTCCTAACACTTCCAGTAAACTACAATTTGCATTGCTGAATAAAGCAAGTGGACTTTTGATACTGTTTTCCTTCTGCTCTGACCTCACTGTGGATTCTCAGTGAGTTCAGTGTCATGACTTCCTTTGGAAAAGGTCATGTTGAAATCATATTGCACATCCATCCTAATGGCAATCTCAGAACATAACCTAATTAAACTGCTAGCCTCCTTCCTACATATTGTGTATGTGTTTTTGATATTTGATCTGTGACTATGATAGGACAAAAATTTTAGACCATATTAAGTCCTTAAGTAGATCATAAAGTGGTTTTCTACATAAGAGTGTGATCTTTCTCTCTCAAAATGTCAAAGCAAATTTCAGCTATGGCACAAAGCAGTAATTTAGTATGGTACCTTAACCACAGTTAAATACTGTGGTCTTGACATATGAGTAGACCTTGATGCTGACTTTAGAAAGATGTTCAGTCATGACTAGAGTAATGAGGTTGAATACACTGATTTCCACTGCCAAGTTCATCCCAGAGAGAGTCACATAATCACGTATTTGAAGAAAAATACACTTGCAGTAGTAATGGACTGCTCTTTGAGATGATGTAATCAAAATGGATCTTCAGCATGGCTTTTGGTAGGCTTTAGGAGTAGAGACTTAGACTTATAACTCTGAGAGTTACGATGGAAATGTGCAAAATGACTTTTTGACCTTTATACAGGAACAAGAAGGTATATGCATGATCCCTGTTAGCACTGTAGATCAGGAGACTACAATCTTGCCTGCTTTGTGTGCTCTTGGGGTAAGATATGCTGTGGCTACAGTGTTTCAAAAATGACAGTTACTATATACATAAATGGTGTCTTTATTTTTGTTACTGCTGATTGGGTGCCTGATTTATATTTCTCTGGAAAATACCTTGTGTTCAAAACTAAGTATAAATCTGAATTCCTAAGAAAATTGCATCTGCTGTAGGAGACAGCAAGATAGCTTGATTCCCCAGAAAACTTACTTGGATAGAATCAGAAAGAATACAATGCTCTCTTCTTTTTTGCTTCTAGGGTAACTAAGCATTCCTGAAGATAAACTGTGCTTTAACCATTCATCATAGCCAGTTCTTGCTTAATCAAATTAACTATCACAGTTTATTATAATTTTGATTTCTTTTAACATTGACAGAAACCACTGTTTATTTAAAAAAAAAAAAAAAAAAAAAAAAAAAAAAAAAAAAAATTTWTWTWAAAAAAAAAAAAAAAAAAAAAAAAAAGAAGCAAATCTGGCATAGACTAGCTAAACAGACTGAAATGTCTGACTCAAACAGCTGTCCACAGGCATGTGTCTTCCAAATACCAGCTGCTTCCACTAATCCTCTTGCCAGCACACCTACACTGCAACAGCCTAATCATGACTTGTAAAAGTAGCTATCCATGTAAATTGATAAAAACATTACTATACCACTCTCTTCCAGTAATAGTTCAGTTGAAAAGTTCCAGCTGTTGGAGGCAAAAATATTCTGATTAGGACAACGTGGTGTTTTTCTAGTTCCCCTCACTTAGCAGTTAAGGGTATGTTGCCTTTAGCAATATTTGCCTTTGTTCAAGGCCTCCTGACCTGAGGGTTCTGTTTTATAGTGCACTCACGACCTCTCATTACTACGTATACAAAATAAGACATGGATGGAATGATAGAAATACATCTGTTAAGTGAAAAAGCTAAAGGACATCTTACTGAAGACTTATGTATCCTAAAAATAAGCAAACATTAACGGAAGGGACTGAAGCTCAGCTAAAGTGAAGCTGACAGTGGGTCTGGCATCCCTTCCATGAAGTTTTAGTTTTATGTTCAGACTGGTACACTGGCAGTTCCTTTTCTGAGGCATGCAAAAGCCACATTGCTGTATCTGTCTACACAGTTGATGTTCATAATAAATAGTTATGTCAGTCTTCAATTACTATGGAAATTCCTATATCTTACTGTTCACACCCCTCAAGCACACACACGTTTAGAAAGAGAGAGATCTATATATGACCTCCACATACTCCTGTGTCAAAGTTATATTTAAGCAGAGTTACTTTTTTACTGAGCTGATTTCACAGAATTGTTTTATTAAAAAATAGCCTTTTGAGAAACTTGATTTAAAGGGAATGAGCTTTCAGTCCAAGTAGTGTCTGTATCCAGTGATATCATCAGAGTAACCTCATGGGTTGCAGCATCTGGGTTTCATGACTATAGTGCAGATATCACTGAATATCACATTTTTCAGCATACATGTGTGTTGACTGTCTTGGTAGTAACTTAAACAGCATTAGATATGAAATGGCCGTTTTTACTGCTGACCAGCAGTTGTTCAGGACAAGAACTGAGAAATCACTCTATGTGGAGCCAAGCACTTCTTGGAGGTTCACAACAAAAAACCAAGACGCAGCAGACACAACTTGCAGCCAAGGGAATTTCCAAATATGCAGAAGGAAAAAGCTCTTCACATTGAGGGCGATTAAGCACTGGGACAGGCATCCAAATAAGATGTGTATTCTCCATCCCTAGAGATATTCGTATCTCAAGTGAGCAAGGCCCGGAGCAACTTGATGTAATTTGAATGAGAGGTTGGACTGGGGAACCTCCAGACGTCTCCTCTCTTCCAGCCTTTGGGGTGATTCTGCATATTGCAGCTCAGTGTGGCTGCTTGCCCACCATTTTGGCTGTGTTGCAGGTATAGGTTGCCTAATCCAGAGGACTTGCTCTACTGCAATGCTGGAACCACACTTTTAACACACTTAACAGAAGGTGCATCCCCGTATATATATCAGTGGAACAGGCCCCTGGAAGTAATATATTGTTTACATCATACTTACTTTTTGAAAACTCACTGCTTTCCAGCAGGGAAACTGGAGATTCTTATCACACTCCTAGGGGCAAGAAACCCCCAAATACTTCACATTCCATTCCCTAGGAAATCTGCAGTCTATGAAAACGAGATGCATTAGAAGTTGTATGGCTGGTCTATCTTTGATGAAGAGAAAAAAATACAAGAAGGGTACTGAATTGTGACCCTCATCAGGAAAAATTGAATTTGCAGTTCAACAGGTTTAAATGATTTTTCATTAAGAGCACRGTATCACTACACGCATGAAAACTGCATGCAATAATTGACAAAATACTGAATTGTGAAAGACTGAGCTATTAAGTATTTAAGCTTCTTAAATGCATAACATTACTCTATAGCTCGGAAATTAACAGTAATATGAGCTAGCTCCTAATAAGGCCTAGATAAAGTCATTGAAATGTATGGCCAAAACTATTTGTATAAAGGTAGCTGTTGGAAGTATTTTGTGTACGTGTCATGTGTAGCTAGAGAAAAAAAATTCTGTTTGAATTTCTATAGGAAGCAATACACAGTCTTTTGACCTCAACATTTTAAAGCTGTAATTCTGAATCATTGGTAATGAATAAATGGCTCTGACATTTTCATTAAAATACATATTTAGAGGAGAATTTTAAAATCAAATATTGATACCATTGAACTTGTCTTACAATGTGGACCTGATTGTGACATTTGTCATGCTGCAGCTGACAAATTACACCAGGTTGGAGGTGATCTTAAAAGGTTGTGCTGGTTTTGGCTGGGATAGAGTTAATTTTCTTCATAGTAGCTAATATGGGGCTATGTTTTGGATTTGTGCTGAAAACAGTGTTGATAACACAGGGATGTTTTAGTTATTGCTGAGCAGTGCTTACATGGAGTCAAGGCCTTTTCTGCTTCTCACACCACCCCACCAGCGAGTAGGCTGGGGGTGCACAAGACGTTGGGAGGCGACACAGCTGGGACAGCTGACCCCAACTGCCCAGAGGGACATTCCATACCATATGGCGTCATGCTCAGCATGTAAAGCTGGGGGAAGAAGAAGGAAGGGGGGGGACGTTCAGAGTGATGGCGTTTGTCTTCCCAAGTAACCATTATGCGTGATGGAGCCCTGCTTTCCTGGAGATGGCTGAACACCTGCCTGCCCATGGGAAGTAGTGAATGAATTCCTTGTTTTGCTTTGCTTGGGTGCACAGCTTTTGACTTACCTATTAAACTGTCTTTATCTCAACCCACGAGTTTGCTCACTTTTACTCTTCCGATTCTCTCCCCCATCCCACTGCAGGGGAGCGAGCGAGCAGCTGTGTGGGGCTGAGTTGCTGGCTGGGGTTAAACCACGACAAAGGTTCAGCATACTGTTAAAATGCATAAATACTGATCGAGCTCTTTTCCTAAAATCTGAGACTAATCAAGCAGCTGTGATAATTTTGTTAGAATATTAAGATCAATTACCTAGGAAGAGGAGAGGAATATAATAATGATGATTTTAGGTATCTAAAAGGCTCCAGGCTTTATCGAAGTACAGAAATGCTTGGAAATGATCCAAGTCTCTCTGAGTGTCCCACTGTTAATTATTCATGTCCTGGGGAGATGCTGGTAACATCAAAACAAGTGACCAAACTGCTAATAAGCACCATTTTGTCTCCATTCCACATAAACTAAAATCTGGTTTAAATTTCAGAACTGCATTTGTATTTTAGAATAAAACAGGGATGGTTTCTCCAGTGGGTTGTTTTTTGTTTTTGTTTTGTTTTTTTTTTTCTCAATGTGTGGAACTCCTAAGATCTTCAGCAACACAGCTGCTAAATATGAATAATTTAAGGGAAGTTTGCTTCTTTATGAGATTTTATAGGAAGGTTAAAATACGAATTTCTATCTGCAAAACAAATTAGATAATTATTAATGGTAACGTAATAGAGATGATGTATTGTTGTGACTGAGTGCACTACCTGGGCCATTAGTAGGTAGCTCATATTACTGTTAATTTCTGAGATATGGTGCAGGGAATGGTTGCATATTTAGGAAGCTTTGATGTGATTGAGCTGTGTGATTGTGTGTCGTTAAGCTGCAATAGTGAAGGTTAGGTTTGTGAGAGAAAGAGTACAAGCAATAGCAAATAATTGGGTTTTTATAGGCTCACTGCATGTTTCTAAATGATTCTTGTATACCTGTATATCTATTGCTGTATCTATATACATGCCTATTCTGTCTTTGAGAAATCCAAAACAGAGTAGTGTACCATAAAAGATAAGTTTCTGCTGGGTTAGGACGTTCCCCTTAAGTTACTTATGGATTCTCCATTTGCAGCTAATGCTGTTTTTCTGATCTCATGCTGGATGAAGATTCAGCTGCATGATCTGTGTGCCTCAGTTGCCTGCTCAAATGTAGGAAGCATATGTTGTTTGTGAGTTCATTRTTCTAAGTATTACAGCTTGTAATTTCTACTGTGTAACACTGAACAATGATGCCTTTTGAAAGGTGTTTCTAAGATCCAGATATGCCACTAAGACGCGCCACAGAAACACTTGTGATACACAAGTCATTTTGTAAGATATGAGAGCACTGAGGTATGATGGGCCCTTTTCCTCTGTGAAATAACTTAGTTCTTAGTACTTTGAAACTTTTACTTATTTTATACTTAACCACATTCTAATACATTTTTTCACTTGGCATTTTAATCTGCAACTACTTCCTCTGACTTCAGTTGTTGAACTGGCAGAGTACCACCAAGATGTTTAGGGAACTGGAGTACATGACGTACAAGAAGACACTGGGAGACCTGGGTTTGTTCAGCCTTAAGAAGAGAAGGCTCAGGGGAAATCTTATTGCTGTCTGCAACCACCTGATGGGAGGGTGTAGAGAAGACTTCATCTTAGAGGCATAGAGTGACAGAACAGGAAGCAACAGATCCAAGGTGGACAATGGGAAATGCTGGATAGATATAGAGAAATGTTTTTTCATCATGAGGGTGATCAGACACCAGGACAGCTGATCATAGACAGCGCGGAATCTCCATCCTCATGAAACTTGATCGGACAAAGCCCTGAGCTATCTGGTCTGAGCTGGCCCTGCTTTGAACAGGAGGCTGGATTAGATGACCTCTGTGCCTCCCTTCCAAATATTAATTATTCTGTGATTCACTGGAGGATTTCTGAAGCAGTGATCTTTTATGAAACAAAGAAAATCAGCAGTTAGCTTTTAATATGAGCCATTCAAACTTACTGAGGTGCTGTGGAGTAGATTGTGCATACTTTGGAAAGTGATTGTGTAGCCACTGTGAACTGGCACCATGTTTGACCAGGAGAAGTTCTTGCAACAAAGGTCATGGATGGCTCTCCTGTAGTCATCGTAAGAGCCCTATAGTTTCCCTAATGTTCCAATACCTGGAACATTATCTAGAAGCCAATTAATGTATTTTTAATCATAAAAAATATCCAGTAGAATATTCTACCTATTTATTTTGGGGGCAACATGGAGATATTTAGCATATAAAATTGCCACGTTAATGTAAAAGCATTTGGCTGTGGAATATCAATTAACTCATATTTCTGTCTCATGCTGCAACGTGTCCATGTAATTATAACAGTGTTACTGCACACATGTTCCTGCGTATTAGTTATTGTACAATTAGCCACCAGTAAAGGCTGGATCTTTTAACAGCACCTGCAGATCATTCTGTGCTCTTATTGCTGATTCCTAATATTGCAGCCCTTGCAATTAGCTGTAAAGAGCAATTGCAAAGAAACTCCCGTTTCCACTTGCAGTCCTCAGCCTGAGCATGTCCTGTGTCTGTATAGACGTCATGTAAAGGCTCTGTAGAAATACTGTCTGCTTGGTAAAAATGGAATCGTTAGATCATTGAGCTGTTGAGCTGTAAGAAATCTCTGCTGAGCAACTGTAAACTCAGGTCTTTCAGAGACTTATAGTTGGGTCAAATTTGGGTGATTTCTTGGGAACAGCAAAAAGCACATTGCTGACAGAAGTGTGAAGCTTCTGTCAAGCATTACCTTTTTGCTTTAAAGCAGCTATTAGATCTTTTGACTGACACTGTTACTGACTGGACAGGAGGATCTTTTTTTAAGTACTTTTGTTTGTTACATGGACATAAATGCTTGTTTTCTCCTGAAATTCTCGGAAACCGTYGTATAATTTTTGCAAAGTTAGCAAAGTTGCAAGGAAATAAAATTAGGATATTGTAATGGTAAATACCAGGCAATCTTAATCATAAATTTTCTATCTGTATGCCAATTTCTATACCAATCATTTTGTGTTCTTTCTCATGATTAGCTGGATTATAGATAATTTTCTTTTTAATTAAAATATATTTCTGCAAGAAATAATCTGCTTGGTTATAATTGCAAAGACATTTCCTAAATTTGAACAAGTGTTTATATATTATAGTTAATCCAAATACATGTTTTGAAAGGACAGCTTAAAATGGCAAAATCATAATATCATAACTCACAAATTAGAACAGTCATAAGGAAATACCATAATCACAAGATTAGCTTGAAGATTTAAGTGAGGTCAGAGACTTGACTCACCAGCTGTACTCTGACTCTTTTCTGAATTAAATGAGAGAACTGTGTATGGTAGCATAGAGGCAAATAAGCTCTGTAAATTCATCTGTAATCTTTATTCCATTCTCATTTTTTGTGTGTGCTACTTTTTAGCATTTCTGGTTTACAATAACGGCAGTCACTATCTCTTACTATTAGTGCTATTGTGCATTTATTACAAACCTGGTTGTTGTCGGTATATAMCCTTTCCAGAACAGTATGCTAGAGGTTAAGAGTTTCCATTTTCACTTGGCTGTAAAACACTTTTTGTTGCTTTTCTTTGCTCTTTTCTTATGTAGCCATTGGTAAATTAAAGGAAAGGAAATTATTGCACCAAAAAACGTATGAAGAGAGGAAGAGAGTTTCCTTATCTGACATCGCTACTGTGCCGTTGGCTGTGGCTTATCCGGTATCATAAGCTAAGTAAGGCTAAGCCTGATCGTTACTTGAGTGAGAAATCATGAGGGAAATACTAATTGCTTCAGGAAGTAGCACAGATTTTTTGGTTGAAACATCCTTCTTTTGAGTTGCATTTGTTCCATTACTGTCGTTGAGTGTTAGAAGTGAATATTGGCACTGGAAGTATTTGGGTGAGTTTTGAAATACAGATCCAGTAAAAAGATCAGAAGCAACATTTTTACTTGTGTTAAGCATGGTAAAAATCTGGTGTTGGTTCCTGGAACTAAAACATCCAGACATCTTTGCAAATGTGTTAAGTGTCCTTGTAGTCCAGTTGGCATCTCTTTCATCCAAAAAAGAAGCGTCACAGTCCAAAATGCAACAGAACACACCTACAGTTTGGCATTAATTTTTCTAAATCAAAGGTTGAAGCAGATATTTGATTTACATTATTCATTCTTACTATATCTTTTACAAGAAATGTGAAAGGTCTTAAACTGACTGCTTTTAAAATGCTATCAATCATGAGAATTGCAAGGTTTATAAATAGATTTGTACAAACCTTGGTATAATTTCTTAGTGACAGATTAAATCAACATTTAATATGAGTCTCAGATGAAGACTTTATGTAGGCCTAGATACTTCCTGAAATGAAAAGTTCTCCCTCATTATATAAACAGCTAGCCACAGGAAAATGAGAACTTGGGCTTATAGGTTACAAAAAATACTCTTTCATGTTAGGAATGGTGTCTTTAGTAAGCATCCTCATTTAGCTTAATGACCTTAATATGAATGGTTGATTTCAAGTATCTGGCAGTATGGGAAACAAAAGTATTTTGCCTAATACTCAACACACATGTTTCTAATGGAAGCACATATTCTTGAAGTCTCACTGCTCTGAAACTTTTGATCCATAAAACCAGGCTCTTCGGTTATTTCTACTCACCTGTTTATTTAAAGATATATTTTATCCCACTCATAACTCAAATTGAAATCGTAGCGTTCACTAAAAGGGAAAGAGAGGAGCACCACTTTTACCTTTGGAAAGGAAAACTCTGAAGAGCAATTAGCAGGGATCTGCAAAGCAGAACTTTATACTCTGCTCCCCTGTGCTTTCTAACCAAACCAGTCCTTCCAGTTGGCAAAAATTAGGTCCTTGTGGTCAGATGCAGGACAGACAAAAAGGACTGAATGAGTCACAGTGATCACACTTCTGTCTTCCCTGTAGTGGTGGACATGGAGGTGGAGTCCAGTTCCTGTGGCAGGGCAGTACTTATCCTGAACATAAACAGCCCTAAGCTCAGCATGGCACAGAGGTCTGCCTCCTCGAGTTTCTCTTTATTTAGGCAAGAGTAAGAATTTGGTCCTAGAATTGCCTGAGTGTTCAGAGGTCACCTAAGCCTTGGCGCTTCAGAATTTTGCATGATCATTACCAAAATCACAATGTGATCTGAGCACTCATCACTGTGAACAGTGGTAGAAAGTAGGACAGTTTCTACATGCAATACACTGGATTGCAAGAACAGTGTTGAGCCCATCCTGTGAGCCCTACCATGTTGCCAGGATTGCACAGTCCTGTTCAGCATGATATTGGTCAAAGAGCTTTTGGATCAGAGCTGACTTGCACCCTAACAGCTGAGAGGCTGGGCAGTATCTGTGGGCATCCCCTCTGTGTGGCACACGCTTCGCTGGCACATATATTATTTGATCTTCAGCCTTTTTTAGTATTTCATGAAGGCAATTATATGGTCTCAAGAACTGGAGTTTCAAGAAGAAACCAGACATGCAATAAACTAGTGAGATCTGGAAACAGAAATAATACTGTATGTCARAAAAGAATTTAATACCATTTGTTTTGTTACATCTGTATCATTGAAGGTATTCTCTGCTCTGTGCTGGGCAACCTTTTAAAAACAGTTGTCCAAACCACAAATAAGGTATCAGGTCAAATAACGCAGAAATTTTGTTACTATTTTTGTTTAACTTCCTCCCTTGATAACTACGCATCACTTCTCTGTTCAAAGTTCATAGACAAAAACTTTCATCCATGCAGGGGCTCCATCAAGTGCAGCTCCTACGACAAGAAGCAACCATGCAGTCACATGTGGCTCACACATCAGCATGTCTCAGAAAACCTCTTGGTGCTCTCAGGCAAGCCTGAGGCCCACGCTTCAGTTCCTGTGGTGCGACGGGTTGGGGTTTGTATGTAGCAAGGACCGTGTGGTTCCAGATCAGGACCTGTGTATTCTCAGCCCTTTGCGTGAAATCTGTGAGTGCTGCTTGGATTTAAAAACTCTCAGCGTGCAACTGAATTATACTTTAGAATGTGCAGAGTATCAAACACTTGAAGCCAGGAAGATTGAACCTTTTTTTTTCCCATTTAGAACAGGCACTTAAATACTTTTTTTTTTTGTGAAGGTTTGGCAGGCACAATGTGTATAATGTAGGCCTCTGGTGAAATCAAAGTCAGCTGATCAAACTGCATCTTTGAAAATGCAGTAAAGTAACTTTTTGGAAAGGCAAGATTTTTAATTCAATTTAACATGCGTATAGCAAATTAAGTTAGGGAGCCCCAGGGCAAATCATTTGTTCATTCGTAGATACCTCATGTTTATGACAACATAGAAAACTGGCATTCAATCCTCTACCTACATAACTTTTCTAGCACTTTTCTGTCACAGCTGGAACTCTTTGAAACCGTAACCTCTGACCTCTGGCAGAGCCGCAGAAGCCCAGCCAGGTAGCATACTGGCTGCTTGCATGAGTGAGAAGAGTTGCTTTTGGCCTCCAAGCACCCTTTTTTTCTGTATATGAGGAAGACCATCTCCATCTTCAGAACAAGGTGATATCCTGAAAAATTCCTGTGTTCCAGAAACCAGCTACATTTTCAGCTGACTACTTGATTTGTGACTTTGTGACAGCGTGGTAATGGAGTGATTGTTAAAGTATTTTGAATGGAAAAGGTAAAGTAAATTTAACAGATACCATGAAAGGGGAAAGCCAAAGGTAAAGTAAATTTAACAGATACCATGAAAGGGGAAAGCCAAAGGTAAAGTAAATTTAACAGATACCATGAAAGTGGTAAGCCTTGTTTTTTTGCATGTCAGCTAGGAAGTGAGGATGATGAAGGCAGTATTACTTCAATCTGAGAAGGAGGGTACAGTGGGTTTGGGGATTCTCTCTCCCCCCCCCCCATTTTTGGATTCACTACAAGTTCTCTGTGGCAGACTAATAACTTCTCTGACCTCAGGTTGTCTCTCTCCAATTTAGGCTTATTACAGATAACTATCAAGCCTTTTCTCCACATATATAAATCCATAATTAACTCTGGTTGCAGCACAGACTGTTAAAGGACTTCTGCCTTATAGGCCCATCAAAGAATTTGAAATCCCTTAGAAGACATTGTTCATTTAGTCCTTAACTTCTTATCAGTGGCATTTCCTGTTAGCCTAAATACATCCCCAATTAAATCACATGCCTCAGCCTTGAGCCTGTTTTACTTAGGTAGTTTGTTTCTACTGCTCAGTGAGCTTTCTTTCTCCCTCCTTTTTGTTCGTTCTTTTTAAAGAAGGATTTTCATACCCGAGAAAGCTTTCAGACATGCCAGACGTAAATCCTGGCTGCCGTGGGGTGATGCAGATCTGAGTGAAACTGCCTTGATTCCACACAGAAGGAGTTGGAGGGATCCAGAGGAGGGACTCTGCCTTTTCCATCCTGTCTTTTGAGCCTGTTACAAAAAGACCACCGAAAAGAATAGTGGGTAAAAGGGTGTCTCAGGTGCAAAGGGCAGTAGGTCTGTGAAGTGCATGTTCCTGTGGAAATAAACTTTAAAGAAAGCAGTAGGACGAGTGTAGTGATTACTTCCAGGCAGCCCCAGCAATGGTGACTCCCCAGTTCTTGACTAGAAAGAAAATAATCTCTCCTCCCCCTTACACACGATTAGTTTCTTGAAGGTCTGTTAACAAGGTGACAGCATCRTTCTTTAAACAGAAATGATTTTGTTTGTTTTTCAAGCTTTAGCTTTCTGTTCATCTAATGATTGAAAACATCAGTGGAAACTTGGAGCCGTCTTGCTTTTTGTGCTTGTGTTTCCCACTTGATCCAGTTGTGGCAATTCTGAATTGGATCAATATCATTAGTACAGTTATTTTATGGGTAACAGATTCCAGTGTCTCAAATCCAGGACTGTTACTCAATGGCAGGATCAGGCAGAAATAGGAGTTTGTAAATTGTAGGACTCAGCTGTCAACTGAGACTTAAGAAAAAAAGTAGGAGAAAGCATGATTTTACTATTCATCATGGTCATAAAAAAACCATCACTATTTTTATGTGGGTTGTTTCTTTTCTTTTTTTTTTTTTTTTTTTTTTTTTTTTTTTTTTTTTTTTTTTTTTTTTTNTTTTTTTTTTTTTTTTTAAAATTTGCTCAGTGTCCAAAAGATTCAAAAGGGACCTGGGAAATGTCCTGGCAGACCATGTGCTATGCATCTATCTAGCTATATTTCCTATTTACATATAGCAACACTTGGCATTCAAAATATTTTAGGTGAAATGTTATGCCTTCCTGCTTTCTTTAGACTGCTGGAATATACATCACTCAACTCTAATGGGTGATGATAATATTTTATTAAAAATGGCATAGTTTTGAAAGTATATTTCTCTTAATATGAGAAAAAGATCCCAGCACTCCAAAAAGGTACATTTAAAAAGGCACTGATAATTTTGTCTCAGAGGATGCTTGAGTTGTTTGTGGCAGTGGATAGACATCCCAGCCGTAGACCTCTACGTGTAGTATTCTTACTGTGATGTCTGTCCTCTTTCCGCTACGAGTACAGGAAGAATACTTGTATTTACAAGAATCCTCTTGACTGCCTGCTCATGAGAGCAGAACATAGGGGTATGGATGACGTGATGTCTATTTTTCAGGTCTACAGTATCCGCTTTGACGTTGTCCTTTTAAATTTTTTTGAAATCTTAACAGACAGAATTCAAATGAACCTTTTGTTAGGTTTTGTTAGGACAGGATTGTCCATCTGGCTCTTTCCATATGACCACTATTAAAATGCTGGGGTCAAGACACCCTGTTGTTCTTATCTTTCTTCTCCTGTGTTTGAGTGAATGATCTCTTTTATGCCAGGACTGTTTGTGAAGGTCTATAATTCTCAGGAGCCTTTTTCTTTATCCTGCTTTTCCTGAATTAAGGACACTCCATATGTTTTATTGTCAAGAATAGATGCCATTCACATAACCATATCCTCCCATGGAACGAAAGGGAAATTTCCAGCCATACAGAAGTTATTTACAACTTATTACGTATCTGTTTGAAGATAATTTTTCTCATTCGGTATTTTATTACGATTTTTATCATGGAAATGTAGTGAATGAGAATTCCCCAATGCTGGCCCACACCACTGGGAATATGGCTGACCTATAATAGGTTGGTCTGTGATCTGTTGTTCTCTATATGTTTTTTCCCAATAGACTTGTCATACAGTGATAATAATGAGATTTATTGCAATTAATGAAACATACCTCTGCAATTTATATCATTATAAAGGAATGATTTTTAATTTTAGATACACATTTGGAATTTCTTTTACTGTTGTAATTTTCTTACTCATCTCTTATTCTTACTCTTGGAATTTTCTTATTATTGTAAACTTTTTAGGTTATAAATCTGAAACTAGAAGCTTTTTGCTTTTTTGATCCTAGAATATATTATCTGAGCTATTTAAAGTTTCTCACAGTCATTCATTTTCTTCAGTGCCTTTCTTTGCATCTTATGCATAAATATGGCCCCTCCTTTGGGCCTTGAAATATTAAATTATACAAGGATAGGAGGAAGAAATGGGATTTTTTCCTGGATTTCAGTTTAAGACAGCTGGCAGGTCTGCCTCTTCTCCTCTTGTAATGTTTACTGTCCTAGCATTTCATCCTCAAGGGGTGTATTTATTTAGGGGAGAACACAATATTACCCTCAGTGAGGACACATAAAGCCCAGAGCAATTTATTATGCTAACTGTTTTTCTTACTGAATTTCAAATTGCAACATTGTTGGCGTTTTTCACTGGGGAGAGGGAATGCTAGAGATTTAGTTACAGGTTTTTGTTTGGTTTTTGCCCCGTAGGAAAATTCTGGGCTGAAACAGTCATTGCTTTCATATAGCAAGCCTAATAGGTGTTGCTTAAAAAAATCCTCTTATGTCAGTGTGTCTAAGATGAATTGGTAAATTTTCATAAGAACCTCCATTACCACAATATGTTTCCTATTTGACTAGTGTAGTATGTGTAGATGGACAACTCAACACTTAAAGGAGGCAAGCTCTTTAATGTTGAAAGCATTACCATTCACAGTTTGGAAAAAAACAGAGTAAGACTAACTTTTTGCAAGCTTTGGCTTTCAAGAGCAAACATATACTCTTCATAAACACTCTATTTGCACTGCAGGGTGGCTGAGACAGCAATAGTCGCAGGGATCAGAGCCTCACGCAGCTTAAACTAGTGGCATGCAATTTATGCAGTCTGCTCTGCTGGCTCACTTTGCTTTCTTTATCTCACATCTTTATTCTGCCTACAAAGATGTACAGTAGGTGGAATCTGTCAGGCATGAAGCCAGCAGGCAATGTGCAAGCGGAGACTGCTGGCGTCAGATTGATTAAGCCTGTGCACGTGTCTGTAGAAAGGAGACATCAGGTTTAATCACTCTGCCTGAATTTCTTTCTGTTCCTTTCTCTTGTAGATAAATGTCTTGTGAAATGTCTTGTGCAGATCACAGTGGGAGCACTCCACTAAAGCAGAAAAGTAATCAAGGATAAAAACTTATTATCTTACCCCTATTGTTTTGTTATCAACAGAGGTGTATGAAGTGTGTACCTTTTAAAATAAGAATTTCTAACACATTTGCTGAACTTTTCCTTATACAAGATTCATAGGGAATAATGAATGTTACATATGTACTTAAGAACTATTCAATAGCAGATTTTTGGAAATATCAGTCTCAGCATTTCTCAGTTTATAACTTTGATCTTTGTTTTGTTTACTGGACAGTATAAAGCGGGAAGGTATTTTGGTTATAAGCTCTTCTGAGAGCAACTGGATCCTTTTTTAAATACATGTATATTTATTTTTATTGGTTTACAAATGCAGAGTGATTCCCAAGTCTGCAAAGCCTTGAGGTTGCAGTAGAAAACACAGCGTATATTCATTGTGCAAACTGACAAGGAACTGCCAGATACTGAATTTGCTACACATTTTATTGTTTAAAACATTTGTCCATCTTGTTTGAATAGAAATGTGAGGGGGAAAGAAGATGAAGGAAAGAAAAAGCCTGAAAGAAGAAAACAAATGTAAATAAAAAAGTGAAGGAAAAATTCACAGTTGATCTGTGATTGAAATTATTACCTCTAATGTCTTTCAGAGCTGTCCTCAGTAGTTAGAGTGCATATAAGTATTTTTTTGTAAGTGCTGGCCTATGCTACATAACATAAATTGTTTCCTTTCCATGTAGTAAAAAGAACATACAAACACAGCAGTTGTTCATTATTTCTAATCCCTTGGTTGAACAGGTATCAGAATCACCTACATTTGTTATTTGAAGTAAGGGAATGAAATATCTTAAACAAAAAAATCTATATTGGACCTTTCAGCCCTAGGCTTTCTCTAAGGTGCTTTTTACTGTATTCAGGCATACAGTATATAATGTCTTCCATGAATCTCCAAGGCTTTGTCTCTATGTCTGCTGAGCTTGTGCATTGTCTCTTTTTTGCTTCTAAGGTCCTGAACCAAAGTTCTTTGGAGACTTAAAAGAATATATAGCTATTCTCAAATAGTTATACTATAGTATGTTTGAGTCTTTGTTAAGTAGGGGTTGCCACAAGTTAAAGGAGACCAGAGATGAAATACAGGCTCTGGATACAGCAGTAATAATGGAGTGTTTTACCCAAAGAGGAAGTGTGGGATAAGAACTGAAACAGACAGGCATGCAGGATTTTAATTTTAACTTGCAGATCCTATTAAGTCACAACTATTTGGCTGAATGCCAAAGGTTGCAAATTAAAAGGATTGAACTGAACTGAAACTCCTTGATAACATCTAGGATTAACTATTGCAACTCTTGTTTATTGGTCTTCTAGAAGACAGTATAGGCAAACTTGATTTATTCAAAACTCTGCTGTTGACCCACAAAGTAGGATGTTTGCCCAAGAGATGAAAACAAAGCACTGAGCACTTGTGGTTCTTAAAGTTCCCATGATGTATTTGCAGAAGCTGAAGGTGTTAATCCTGGTGGCCTGGCCAAACTGCTGCTTGAATGATTGCATTGTAGATTTTTCTTCACCTCTGGAGCAATTGCATCTGGCTCTGAAATTCATTCCTAGCCTTAATAATTGTGTAATGTTGCTGAGTTTTGTAAAATACTCATTGCTTTGCTCATTGTTCTCCATGTATTCAAGGCTCGGATACTCCAGCTTGGACCTGTAGATATGGCATAGTAACCATTCTTCCAGACTTTCCTACACCAGTGGAGCTAAAGCGGGACTCTTTCACTGGGCTTGCCTTCCGTTCTTTGAGCTGATCTTCATGTGCAAAGTCTAAATCACTTATATAACCTAGCACCGCAAATATCAGAAACTGTATTTCAGTTATGTGTAGATAGACCCTCCAGTCACAGAGAATCTCTCCTGTGCCCAGATAGTTCCTCACTGCATGGGACTTGATGCTGAAGAAGTATTTTCCTCTCTCGTAGGTTGGGAATTTACAGTCCAACTTAGCTAGGCAAATCAGTGTCCTTCGCTTAAAATATAGTCATTGAACTTGATTACATCTTTTCAACTCTGTTTCCAAGAATCTGTCGTAGTAGTGAGTTACATCAGTACATAACTAGAATAACAGAGAACAAATAGTTTTGCCCATATGAAAGGAGCAGTTGTATTCTATTTTATTCATCAGAAGGAACATCTTCAGCAACTAGATGAGGTTCCTTGTTACTACAGGTACAAGGTCAGATACTTTTATGAAATTATTTGTGAAAGTAACTTTTTTCCTCCTCTACCTATCTCTGTGCCTAAAAAATGTACTTTCTTTGTGAAATGTGTTTCCATACATTAGCAAATACAATATTTTGGACAAACATAGAACTATTTAATGCTGCAATGATTGCTGCTCGTGGTAAAACTCTTCCTTTCCCTTTTTTTGGAAGTGCCCAATTCCACTTACATTTTATTCGATTGACTTCTTTCACCTGTACTGTCTATATCTTACTGTGCTGGAATTTAAATAACCTGTGCTGTCCTATGAAATTAAAACAAGACTTGCATTGGCAGGCACTCTCATTGAAGTAAACCTTTTCCCTGATTGTCTTCCACTGCTCTGCTACATGGCCTACAAGACAGCCTGAAATAATGAGCGCTAATCATCAATTGCAGGAGGAATCTGCCCAATTGTTTGTTCTCCCTTGGGCTAATTAAGCTCTGATTTTAAGGCAAGACATTATTCCGTTTCAGCTTGGCATTTATAAGCCTCCATTTATTTTGAGGTATGATGCAATAGAAAATGCTATAGGCTAAGCATGACTGTTTTCATTAGGTAAAACAATCTTTTTTTTTTTTTCCTTTCCTTTTTTTTTAGTGCTGACCTAGTGGAATGCATTTTTTGCATTTTTCTTTTATGTTTTTTTTACACTTTAATGTCTTAACTACATAGTGTAAGACACCACACAGTTTTTATTAGGGTGTTGGGCTACTCTAGTTAATGAAGGTAGTTTACAGATATAACTGAAGGTTTTAGTAGCAGCAGCCAAATGACCATCCACCACAGTAATAATTTCAGGTTGGAATGATTAGTAAGAAGACTATATCATTGAAAACAACTGGAAAGTGTTTATATTGCAATGTTAAGCACTTTGGGAATTAAACACATGCGTGTACAGTTACTCAGGGATATGGAGAGAGTATTTTTTTCTCTGTGTCATTGTTAGAACCATTTGCACTCCATGCCAGCTATTTTTAGTTTGTCTGTTAGGCATAGTACAAGGCAAGGAAGTTTTGATATGTCACCACTGCCTTCTTGCGGATAAGTTTTTGGAAAGCAAGGTTACTATTGATTGCAAGTGCATAATCAAAAATGAAATAAAGCATCATAATTCTGGTAAAGAAGCTTTTTGACAGCAATGTATTCTAGTCATTTCTGCTATCTTCTTTTTTCCTTCAGAGCGTATGAATTAAGGATTCAAGGCAAAGATTTGTTCAGTGTAATAATTGCACTTTCATAAAAATCAAGTGGAATCTTCATTTCAAATTTCATGGCAAAGATGGTCCCGGTTCAGCTGGATTCAGGGAGATGGTTAGAAGAGGATGGGTGAATGGCAACTCAGGAAGTCAGCACTGACTCAGTGGCCTCAAAAAGTAAGCTTAAATTAGAAATGTGAAAATATTAGAAAATAATGCCTTTTATAAAGAAAGTTAGTGAGATTTTTCATGACAATGTTCAGTTTTTAGGGAGGCAGGAAGACTGAATTATTTACTTTATTATTGTGTCATTGTTTTCTACATTTATGCATGCTCCTTTATTGAAAATTTATTCCTTCTTTGTTTTGATTTGAATGGTTGGTAAATGTCAAGTGGCAATGGACTCCACAGAGGCCATACAATAGAATCATAGAATCACAGAATGGTTTGGCTTGGAACGGACCTTAAAGATCATCTAGTCCAACTCCTCTGCCATGGGCAGGGATACCTTCCACTAGATCAGGTTGCTCAAAGCCCCAGCCAGCCTGGCCTTGAACACTTCCAGCGAGGGGGTATCCACAACTTCTCTGGGCAGCCTCTTCCAGTGTCTCACCACCCTCACAGTAAATAATTTCTTCCTAATATCTAATCTGAATCTATCCACTTCCAGTTTAAAACTGTTACCCCTCGTCCTATCACTACACTCCCTGATAAAGAGTCCCTCCCCATCTTTCCTGTAGGCCCCCTTTAAGTACTGGAAGGCTGCTATAAGGTCTCCCCGGAGCCTTCTCCAGGCCAAACAACCCCAACTCTCTCAGCCTGTCTTCACAGGAGAGGTGTTCCAGCCCCCGATCATCTTCGTGGCCCTTCTCTGGGCCCACTCGAGCAGGTCCATGTTTTTCTTATGCTGGGGGCCCCAGAAGGGCCATGCATTACTTACAAGGTAACTATCTCATAATGTTAACAAGATTAGGTCCTGGACACACAGGCTTTGGAGAGGAGAGAAATGTTGTGGAAACTGGGGGTTGAATGAGGTGGAATGCTTTCTTTTGGTCAGGCAGCCCCCATTCAATAGGGTACTGGATGAAACAACCTGCTTCAGACACTCCTGTTGGATAGCTTCTGAAGGGAGTCCTTGACTTTGTAGGGTACCTAAAAATACCATGATGCTCCTGATGGAAACGTCAAATTCAGCTGTCTCATCAGACTCCTATTTAAATAGTTATCTCAGATCCACACTTCATTCAGATATCACAAAATCATTGTGGCTGGAAGAAACCTCAGAAGACAATCTAGTCCAACCCCTATTCAAAGCAGAGTCAGCTGGGGAGGCTGGTCAGGGCCTTCTCCAGTTGGGTTGTGAATATCACCAAGGATGGAGACTCCACAACCTCTCCAGACAACCTGTGCCAGTGTTCAACCAGCCTCACAGTAAAAAAGCTTGTGTTGAAATGGACTATCCTGTATCTCAGTTTGTGCCCATTGCCCCTCATCCCTTCACCAGAAACCACTGGGAAGGGTATGGCTCCATTTTCCTTTATGCCCTCCCATTAGGTATGTATACAAATTGATAAGATCCCCCTGAGCCTTTCCTTCTCAAGGCAAATTTCTCTTCAGATTTTCCCATGCTCTTTTACTAGTGTTGCAATGCAGTTACAGCGAGGGTATTTCAGTACAAAACAGGTGTTCTGTACCTGGTTTTCACTGCCCACGGGGTTCTAAAAACCATCCCAAATTAAAATGTAGAGTACAGTTACCTTCTAGATACTGCTGGATTAACTTCACCAATACTTCCAAAATGTCTGTTAGATGTGCATCTACCAGGTACTGTACTGAAACTTGTCTGTTCTTGCTGGCCTTTGATAAATTATTTCTGGCCATCTGCCTCCCTTCCCCCGAACACACATTACCATGTGCTCAACATGCTTCATCCTTTGGTTTATCTGTTCCTTCAGTGAGTCTGCATAGACCTCTACACTGAAGGATAATCTCTCTTTCCATCTCACATTTGTAACAATATTTCTTCCAGCACAAGTTACTTCGTGTTCATCAGACTCTTATGAAACTGCATTTCTTTATAATTATTCTAGCTTTTTGCATGTGCTTTATATGCAAGAGCTTATGTGTAGCATATGTCCTTCTATTCATATGTGTTCCTTAGGCCTTCTAAGTATAACATATTTAGTCCTTCGTGCTTGCTGGTTTTGGCTTTTACAATTAGCTCCATCACTTTATTAAAAAAAAAAAAAAAATCAAATATTTAAAATTCATTGTTTCAGCAGTTTGTTTAACATGTGTTGTTTGAGGAAAACTAAAATATTTCTCATTTGGATGGGTTCTCAGAAAATAGTTCCTGTAAAATATAATTGGTTTTTAGTCTTTTAACCACTTTGTAATCTGACTTGTCACAGGGCAGATCTATAAGTAGAGGTACTAATGGCATCATCAGTCATCTTTGCCTGCATAGGCAGTCCTTGGTGGGAAAGTTTAAAAAGAAAATACATCTCATAGATCAGGGAGTCATGGCTCCTCCTGTGATGAGTTTTTTCAGAGACATGTGAATTTGCTGTTGTACTTAATACTGCTCTGAGTTTTGTACATACTTGACAGTATACATATTGCTATATCTTTAGAAAATAGCATTACTGTGGTCAAGAGGTTATATCACATGTAGACAGCTTACTTCTACATTTGACCTTGTTCTATCCCTGTTCTGGGAAAAGTTTTGTAACCTCTTTTTTCACCTACAAAATTGAGATAATAACACTTACCAATTTTGTAAAGTTCTTTAATGACTGCAGATAAATATGATTATTGTTAGCTAGAACTAAAACTGAAAGCTGTGTACTTTTTAAAGGAAACTGAATGATAGTGGTTTTATTTTGGCAGATTAGAACAGAACTGTAACGGAAAGGATAAATAAAAAAAAAATTATCTTGAAAGGTGTTGGCCACAATGTAAAGTCAAGAATCAGTATATTGAACCCCATGTGAAATGCAGTAACTTTACTTGCAATTTTTACATATCCGTGAACAGTGCTACATGTAATCACCGTGAGTTGTATGACACCTTAAAGTTAATGGGACTGATAGCACCCAGGCCAGACTGGGTTATGCTGATGGAGGTGCTGTCTGCTCACCCCAGTCCACCGCGCAGTAAGCCCAAACTTGTTTTCAGCCATACAAGCTCACCTTCTGTTCTCTGTCACTGAACTTCAATGAACTGCTGTTCTCACTGCAGTTAATACACACACACACACACACACTCTCTCTCTCCCCTTTGGCAATAGCCAGACCATAGGTAATATAAATCACTGAGAACACAAGAACTGACTGAAATTCCATGACTAAAGGGATGATTTGGGAAGCTGAAATGCAAATTACTTGTTTGCTTTATTGCTTGTATCGCCATAACACTCCAGCCTTACTCTGGCAATTCCTCTGTGCTGGCTGTCACATAGGGTAGCCAAGCTCCAGGTGTCACAGTCAGATGGCCCGATCTGCCATCTTTGCAGGTGGAGTGCCTGTTGCATGGAGTATCTCCAAAAATAAACACAAGTTCTATGGAAGGTAAATAATCTGATCTTTCTGAAGGAGGACAGTAGATACATTTGCATTACTATATTCCTTTATGTTTTTAACTCGCCCTTGGGTTGTTCTCCAGCACATAAGCATCTAAGAGAAAGAGAGAGAAACTCATCAGTTTAAAGTGGAGCTATAAATACTGGAGTGGTTCGTTAGATGGCCTGCTAGAAATTCAAATATGATGAAACACAAAGGATGCAAAATAAGATCATAAAATCACGAGCAGCATTGAATGAGCCGGTATTTCTAGAAACTTTGTATTACAGGCAAGTGAACTACACCTAATCATTGTAACACAAACTAAGACTGAGGAATGATATTCTGACGTTGTAGTCTGGTAAAAGAGCATGTGCTGGCTAACAGGAACCCTGACTCAGAAATTTATGGGATGCCTAGGCCAGCCAAGGGCTCATTTTCTAGGAGAAGAGGAATTTTCATTTTGGGACCTGTATTGCTTCAGCTCCCAGCATGAGCAAGATGTGCTTTTTTTTTTGTCTCTCTTCTGAAAACGTTCCTTTCTCTGTCCAGATTCAAAGGTAAAAGACTGCCACTGAAGGTATAATTCAGAGAGGCATGATTAGGATATAGCAGTGGCATTTCTGAGATTAAAACAAGAAAGGGATTGGCCAGTGGTAGTGGGTTATTATATTTTCATTGATAGCGTCCTGGTCCAAGTCTATCTCATGTTAACAATTTACAACACACCTCCAGTTTAGTTGAACATATTATTATGATTCCAGCCCCGGTCTTCATTTTTGGACCTTATTCTCAGTGCCAGACTACTGTGACAGTCAGCCTTGGGGGCGCTCTCCAGGGGAGATCAAGGACCAAAGTCAAACATATGGAGACAAAATTATCCTATCACCACCTGCCTTAGGGGTGGTTCCTTCCAGTCTGAGCAGAGATTTTATGGGGAGAACTCCAATCTCCAAAGTTATCAACACAGCACATTTAGCAACAGGAAATGCCCGCTCTTGCTGACACACTCAGTTTTATCCATGTCTGTGTCACCATACGTTCCCGAATCTTCTGTATGCCTTCCCTAAGGATCATGCAGAGTGGGTAGTGATGGCATTTTCTCAGGCTTTTTTGAAGCTTGTGAAATCCATGCCCTTTAGTCAGGGATTTAGTTAGCTCAGAGGTGGGGTTTTGTTTTTTATAATTATGCCATATTCTGCACACATATAGTTTTGCCACATTCAAGACTTTGAAACAATTGCTTTAAGTTTTATCATGCTCATTAGGAGGCCCTGTGTTTCAAAGATGTTATCAGGTTGTATGACATCTGTAATTACTCCATAACTCCATAATACCAGCCTCTGTAGACCTGCTGAAGTATTTTGATTTCCCCCCTCCCCTCGCTCGGGCAGCTTCCTGGCTGTGCCACACTGGGCCACAAACAGCCTGTTGTTATAAACGCTGCAGAAACAGTGCTGCACACAGACAGCCTATTGACAACTGAGAGGCGACCCAGAAGATAATTACTAACATTGCTTGGACAAAAAAAAAAAAGTGTAGTCAGACAAGGAAGGATATGTTTTTATGGAAGCAGACAGTCTTAATTCCAAAATTAATTGTGTCTCCAGCCACTGATAATTAAAGGGGGGAGGGAGGACTGAAGCAGTGCATTTCCCTTTGTTCTGTAATTTACCTTATCAGAAAAATGTGCTCACATGTAACAAGACAGGTTTGGAGGATGGATCATCTGGCTTTGTTTTGGAGATGTAAGCAACAGTGAAGGAATGGTTTAGAACCAAGTGACTGCAAGGAGATTTGTATCCGCCAAGCTTTAAATGGCTTTAGGTGACAAAGAAGTATCTTCCTGCATTCATTCCGAGTAACATTAAATGTGGTCATATCTCCAGAATAGCACAGCTAAGTGCACGAAACCAGCTCCCTGCTGCATCAGCAGGCAGGGCAAGCCGTAACTTGTTAAGTCTGTCAGCACCTAACCTCCAGACTGTGAAACAGATTACAGAGACAAAGAGACCATGCTATTTAAAGTGCAAAGCAGACTGCCAAAAGGTTTCTAGTTTTGCTGAACCTTCAAAAGAAGGTGGTGCTCTGGTGTAGAGCTGATAGCCTGAGGGTACATGGTTTTGAGTTTGCTCTTTGGCATATTGGGAGAATACATCCTTTAGGATAAGGAACAAAGCCGGAAAGATTTTGTAGTCAGTTTTGGAGAGCAGAATTACATACCCACTGTATCGCTTGCTTCACTGTTGCATCCATCCTTGTCTTCACACCAAAAGGGGACTGGTAGATGCTGCTGTGGAACAACACTTAGTGCTACATGGGGAGTTTATATGACTCCTGCAAGTTTCTGAAGTAATACCCCCAAAGAGCTCTTGCTATTCCTCAGTTCAGAGACACATCATGAATTCCAGCTGCATTTTGAACCATGCACACACATAAAATAGAGCTGGCAAAAGATTCAATCGGCACATATATAATTGCTTTACTTAAAAACAGAAGATCATTAAAAAAAAAAAAAAATCCCAAACTTTTTGCTACATTTAAAATAGTAGTACACTACTACTGTGCRTGGATGGCATTAAAAGAATGCAACATGCTAATTGTCATTTCTGATAAATATAGCTCTAAAAATTATTATTGGACAGTTTGCTGAGAAAAAGGGTCTAGAAGTGCTGGGGAAAAAAAAGAATAAAAAAAAAAAAAGAGCCTATCATTCCACATCTTTCTGTTCCTGATAGCTGTTTCCTCAGCTGGACTTTCCTGTAGTTGCAAAATACAAAATTCAGTTTTCCATTCTGTACAGGTTCTCATACCACATTCACTGCCAGACCTGCACTATGCAATGTGACTAACTTCTGTCACATGTTGTTTGTTAGCTTGGCACGTTAGCCCTGGCAATGTTCATGTCCATAGCTCTGTAAATTGAATTCAGTACAATAACGCTAGTGCTTAAAGTCTGAAATGAAAAGCAGCCCAATATCAGGAAGGTATATTCAGTACAGTACCACACATGTAAAAATAATCTGGAGGGGTGGAGGGGTAGTGCTCAGAACAGTCACTAAGAAGTTACATATGAATTCATTCTCTCACTCTCGTGACTATTTAGTTTGATATCATGAAATTGGAGGGAACAATGGTCCCAATTCATACAGTCAAGTAGTTTAACTTGGCTGATATAGTAATTTAGTATAAACAATCCTCATGTAGATTTAGAGATGTGCGCATTCATAGACGTGTAAGGGAATTACCACTTTAACAGTACAAGGAACCTTTACAGTGGTACAATTGTGCTTACGTGAAGGCTTATATGCATACAAGTATTTCAGTAAAAATATTAGATCCTTAGCCAGATTAGTTACATTGTGAAAAGTAGTACGAATGAATCTCTCTTGATACTCATCTCCAACAGAAATAAAGGCCAGAATTACACAAGAGTTTTTTACATTTTGGAAAAGAAGAATACAGTCAGAGTTAGGAATAAATCAGAAGCAATAAAAGGAAAGTGATATTTTATAACCATACCCTTTCTATTTCCTGTTCTTAATGCCTTTATTTTGGTATGAATTTCTATATTGAATTATTTTAAACAGTAGCTTACATCTGCCATAATGCAATAGTGCAGTATTTTTCCTTGAAGTAGTACTTGAAATTGAACTGCCTCCTTTCCACAAAAAGACCCACTGTAAAGTTTCAATAATTTCAAACATGAAAAAGAGAAAGTAGTAACAGTGATTACAGCATTTGAATCGGGTATGTTGATTATTTCATTGGAAGGAGTGCAATCCTTACGATGCATGAATGCTGTCCTTGGCGAAGCCAAAAAACTTGTCTCAGATCACGAAATCTGCTTTTCTGTTGTTGCAAGTAACGTTGTCATGCAATCCAGTTCATAGTGTTACCTCTATAAACTCTGTGAGGTAGGAACTGTGTGTTTTTCAGCATGCATGGCACTCTCTCTTTTCCAGAGGCTGTAATACACAATCATATCAAAACTGCAACAGTTTTCTTCAAATCTTTTTCTTTAAATGCTAGATGACAGAAATGTCTCTTGGTCAGCTAATAAGAAATTATGATTCCTGAGGGGAAAGAAGGTCAAAGCATTACATTTTACTAAATGGATAAGCATTTGTTACATTTAGGAAGGTCAGTCAAGTATTCAATGTCATTACTGCAGAAACACAGTGTATTTAATTTAAACAGGGAATCAGATTTCTTCCTGGGTGGATTCATCTACATCCAGTGCCACAGAGAAAAGGACTAACATTTTTAAAAATGACTAATGATGTTGGGTACCTAAGCTGACATCTTAAAGAAACTTGATGTCTGGAAGCTGTGGGTCATCTGTCATTAGAAAAAATATCCTACTTCAGGTTTCCAAGGGATGGAAAGAACAAACATGTGTCACTGGGTTTTGGGAGAAGTGCTGTTTCAGCTGTGCATAGGTACTTACATGTTCACTTCTAAACAAACTCTACTGTGTAACCAGTGAAAAAATTAATGTAATAAGTACATGCCCTTCAATAGGTATCATATTAGATTGTTTATCGTTTGGGTTACTGGACACCAGGGTGTCATTATGCTAGGCATAATGGAAAACCAAAGAGTGTAAGTCTGATAAATGACACAAGAGAGTAAATATTAACTCTGTGTCACAGCAAAGGAATTGACTCATGAGTATATTATTGCAATCCCAGAGCTGCCCACTCTTATGATGTTAATTGCCTATCAAACTTATGCCGACCCAGACCAGACTCTGATAGAATTAAGGTGTTCAAGGCATCGCAGAACTGAGCCTTTTCCTACTGAGATTTTGTTGACATTGCAATATTTGAACAAGATAAAATAACACTGCCTCTGTTGCAGAACTCTCAGCTCCACTGTAGAGCATGCAGGACATGTGTTACTATGTTGTCATGGCAAATTGCACACGTGTGATTATGCTCTTTTACCATGGCTGTGTCATTATTTTCACTCCTTTTCCTCAGCAATGGGATAGAAAATTTACACATCCTTTGGATCATTGTCAGGCTTTAAATTACTTGTAACAGCAGTAGAAAGTTAATATTTTACATCTTTTGAAAGAAGATAGCAGCTATTTAGTAACAAATACCTTCCTAATATCCACGTTCTAAGTATACTCTGCTTTTATTCTAAGCTGCGTTCAATGTTCTTTTCAAAAGCCTGTCCTGTTTTACTTCCTAAAACTAAAGACACTTTTCTGAATCAGCATTTTAATCTCATGTCGCCTTGCAGTGGATTTTAGTTTGTAATGAATTTGCTTTGACTGTATACACAGGTGTTTTGAGTTTGCAGAACTGAAATACTAGGGTTTTTAGCAAATATTTTGAACAAGTACTGCAACTTGTATCTATCAGAACTAATCCTTGGGGACTGGTGGCTCAGAGGAGTATGAATGTTACATTATCTAAGCAGAACTAATTGAAACATTTGCAGTCATTCTTCAGTTGTTTGCACCCTATTACATTATTGTTTCATCGTTAAAAAAGAAGTATTTGATACTGAGCTTCATTGAGCTCAACAATAGTTTATGGATTATTTACTCCAAGATATACTGAAAAATCTTACTATGCGCTCCATAAGAATAGCAGAATCTTTTCTTATGGAGGACTGGCCAAATCCTGCAAACATTACTTACGTGCTGTGTGCTAGTAAAATAATGTAATCTGCTTCTGTGACTGAGGTTTGACTTAGGGCAACTGAAGATACTACTCTTCTAAAATAGGAAATCTACTTATAAGACCTCCAAATAATTTGTTTCAGAGATATTTGTCTTAATGGATTAGATTTACAGTCTCCAGAGGAAGGTGAAGAGTGCAAAGCCATGCATTAGTTTTCATTTCAGATCCAAATCTAATCTGGCACAGTAGTTTTCATTCCCAGTGGTTTTGCAGACACTAGAGAGTATGGGGTTTTGTTTGCTTGGTAGTTTGTTTTAGTGGAGAGGCAGAGCTCTGCACAGTAAATTCAAATTTACTAGTAATAGGCTTTCTTTCCTTTACAGATTCTTTAGTTCAGGGACAGTGAAGTATTTGCGTATCGCAGGCTGAAAATTACTGATTTAAAAGGCTCCACAGGTTAGGCTGTGTTGCACTGTGGTGCATGATTGTTTTGTAATTTTTTTATGACCTGGGCAATATTTGATATTCTACTAAGGGAATACATGGGTAGAAATTGGGAATACTGGGGATAAATAGGTTAGATTGTAGCTTCAGCTTTTGTTGTCTTTTCAAATACATTTCAGGTAAAATGACTGTAGGGAAAAAAATCCTGAAAAATGTGACATCAACTCAACAAGCCTAAAAGTAGAAGGCACAAAAATGAGTTCTAAACTAGTTGGTTTAAAAACCGCTACAGTGTCTATCTTCTGATCCTAGGAAGGTTGGTTTGTAAGGCTTTGGATTGCTGATGATGTGTGTATCAGTAGGAGGAACAAAGTTTCATGGGCTGGTATCCCAAACTATCTTTTAAATAAAACAGCTATCCAAAGTATCGTAATATAATGCAAGTTAAAGAATCAGTGCATTAAAACATAGTTCCAGGTATAATAACGTGAAAGACAACGAATGGAAAGACCGTGACTGAATAGACTTCCAGTGCATTTGCCTGGCATACATACATCAGCTCATTTCTGATGAAGTCCTCTATGTAAAATCACCTTACTCCTCCTCAAAGCACATTTCACAGCATTCTTACATTATTTTGTAGGTGATGGAACGTGTCTATGTCATTGATAGTTGCTATTCCTAACAACTGGATTGAAATACATTTCAGATGTGACCTCTCAGTCTGCTTTTGAGCACAAACCACTGGCAGCACAAATGGGGCTAAAGCGAATAATTGTTTAAAGTTATTTTTAAACATAATTTTGATGGATTTGGTTGTCTGCTCATTAACCAGTTTTACTCACTGGTCAAAATGGGTCAATATAAACCAGCATGACATGTGGATGTTTCTCAGAACATCAAGCATAGAGTAATAATAGTTTCCTACATGTTGAAATAGATTAAAAAGCTAAAGTCTAAAAATCTAATCTTATAGTACAACTTCTAAATTGACATTTTAACTATACCCTTTAATGAAATATGACATGGTGGGGCTGTTTTCCAGTTTGGATTCTAAACATAATTTGAAGTTGATGCACAGAAACAGTAGATAAGTAAATAACTGCAGCTCTTCTGCCTCTCATAATTTACTTATAGACCTCTTACTGTATCTAATGAGCAGCACAGCCAAAAGTTCAGCCAATATTGCCATTCCAAGACATTCCAAAACTGCAAGCCAGAAACCTCAAGAATCACAAAAGGTTACATTATTATGATTAATTTTAAATTCTTCCACATTTCGTTCCAAGTTTTGAATCTCAGACATCGTACCCACAAGTTTTTCTAGAGCCCTGGGAACTGGACATTTCCCCTAATGAAAGCATTAATTCTTGCATAATTCCTTGCTGCCAGTGGCATGGGGTTCTGAGAAGAAAGTCATGAAGTATCATGAGACTCTCCACGAAGTCACAAGAATAAATGTTCATTAGTCACTTCAGAGGTCTAATCTCACGCCTGTAAAGAAGCGTGTTCAGAATGAGTGTCTGAATTTGCTTTTTATCTGCAATATTATAGATACTTCTTTATGTCATGGGTAGCATAGAGACTACTTTTAAAGTTTGGCGCATTCACCTCCCAGGAATTCTCTGAGGCATAATTCCTGTTTGAAAAAGGGTTTCACATATCAGTAAAACATTTTCTGAGCAGAAAATATGATTCTGACCATCAATGCTGTGGTCCAAAATAATTTGTCCCGTCTTTTGAATTAGTGTTTGTTGCCAGATAGCATTAATACATTTTTATGACCTTATTTTTATTATTTGTTGCTGGGTAACCTATTGTTTTGGAGCCTAGCAAGAATCCAGTCAAATCCAAGTATTAAACAGCTGYTAATGACCATTTTGTTACATTATTGACCCCCCTCTGTTTCGTCTCTGCCTGTACTAATGACCAATTTTCAAGAGATTGTTTTTTAATTAATTCTGCCATGTGATGATTAGCTTTGTCAAATATTTAATATCTGCTTTCAAATTGTGAGAATAAACTTGCAGATTTTTTTTATTGCTGCCGTAAGTCCAGTGAGTTCCTGACTTGACAGTAATTCAGTTTTTTCTGTGGAGACCATGAGAATGTGATCACTTTCTGCAGGTGCCACTTAAAATAGGTACACGCATAAAATTTACTCTGTTCTTTGGAGGATTTTTTAATATGTTTTCCTGTTTCTTTAGGTAGAAAGGGAAATTAGGTAGGTATCCATTGCAGTTGGCACTCTGTTCTGTAAGCAGAATACGTATCAATAGTTAAACCTTGAGAACACCTCAGTCCAGTAAATGAGCTTGTGACAAAGATTTTAAAGATTGTTGTTGTTTTCCATTAGCCATTTTTTCCTGCTGTAAATAGACTCATGTTTCGTCTAGAAGGAAACAAAGAAGAATAAAAAGCAGACTTTCATTTTCTGCATATTATATTTATAATTCAGTGTTCAACAGAAAGTCATCCTAATTTAGGCACCTAGTTTTCCAGTTTCTTCAGTAATAATGGGATTGCCAGAAGGAAAATGGTCATTCTGGTGCTCACAGCAGAGCTCTAGGGTTTTGAGAGCAAAGTGATCATGCCACTGGGGCTTATTTTCTGGCTTAAAATTACCTAGAGCTGTGCATTATGCAACCTCTGCAGATTTCCAGAGGAATTCTTTAAATTAATTGGCGGTATAGTTTGGCCATCTGAGTTTTTGGAGAGAAAAGATTTCATTTTTTAAACTGCCTTAGATGTTTTAAATTCAGAAAGAAAATGGCCATGATTAACAACTTTGTTATGAAAAAGACTGTAATACTGGTTTAATTAAGCTGCATTTCAGATTCCCGAGGAATAATCTGGCTTTCAGCTTCTCTTCCCTGACCTGAGCACTTTCCTGACACGAGCTGCTATTTCATGCATGTGCTTTAGAATGAACACTGCTGGGAAAAGTCCCACTTTCTCTGCACATGCCTTCTGCTCTGAAACCTTAGCTTGGATGTGCTGATAGTTTTGTTTCCTTATTTGCCAACAGAAGTAAACAACTGCATGAAAATCATGGGATATTAAGAAAGTAAAAAGTAAGAAAGCTGTACAGCTTTTTTTGTTTTGCTTTCTTTCTTTTTTTTTTTTTTTTAAAAAGAGAGGAGCAGGAAGGAACAAAATAATAACGTCTGTAACAGGAAATCCCATCCTAAGTCTTAGTGAAAAACAACTCCTTCCTCCCCCCAACCACTTTGCAAGAGAGGTTTCAGTCCCTTGCCATGTCAATGGCAGACATCGTTGGAGAAAGCACAGTCAGCACTTTAGCATAAAACCCCTGAAACAAACCATTAAGTCACAGAGCATGCTGTCCCAAAGACTTGGAGGGCTGAGGTCACCGAGGTCATGGTCCTAATAAGGGAGTGTTTTAATTGGTTTCTACTTTTTCTCCCCTGACATCCCTCCTTTCCCTCCCTCCTCTCCTCCACCAACCTTCACACCTTTGATCCCTCAACTGCTGTGATTCTGAAATTGTATGGAGAAAACTGCAATTATACAAATATCACCATTACCGTGACACATTACAGATAGGGGGAGCACAGGGCCTCCACTACTCAAGTAATCCTGTAAATTGCTTAAAACAACAACGAAGAGCACTATACACTTTTCTCATCCGTTGTCAGACTGAAATAAATAGGTCTTTCTTTAACATGCCTAATCCTGCTAAACAGTACAAAATCCTATTACTCAATGAATTATAAATCCTGCTTCAGCACCTCATTTGTCCTGGAGTGTTTCATTGTGAAAACCAGAAATTCAATACCTTATTTTAGTCACACAATCCCTAGCACAACTGATTTTCCCCCTCCCTTCCCCCATCCTCTCCTCCCATGTTGATTGGGCTCAATAAGGTTTATGTTACGGCCACTACAAACCCTGGTGAGGAAAGTAAAGACAGCATTAGCCTGTTTAAAAACCAGCCTGCACGTTTCTGTACCTACATTCTCACTGTGCACTTTTGGAAGGTAATGCAAGACAGATTCAAGACCTTGTTAAGTTAATGTTGTGATGAACATCTGTCAAGTCACACTTCTTCTTCAGGTGCACCTATAATAGCAGTATATCTTTATTGTTTTCCCCTCACTTGTGTTGTGAAACATAAGTCTCAAGAGATGCTCACATTTTTCACCATTGAAGCCCTACATTCACTGAATTTCTGGGACCTTTGAAATGCATCAAATCTGCATAAAGCAGATTAAGTTACTTAGGGTCTTGTCTTTGGTAATTTGGTAGCGCAGCCTGCAGAAACCGCAGCTCCCGGTGGGCAATGCCTCTCTCCAGTCCCTGCTGGATCTGTGGATTTGTTACTATTTCTGCAGCAGAAATGAGGTAGAGCCGTTTCAGACGGTGTTGTGCAAATCAACAGTCAGTGTCAAGCTCATGAGACCACCATGAGAAGATCACTATAGTGCTGAAGGAGAATTGGGGCACAGAGGAAGAGTTTTCTAGCAAATAAAACCCTCAGGAAAACCAACTGAGTAAGAGCAGGGTTAAGTTTTATTCGTTTTCTTTGGTTTGCAAACTGTGGGTCAGGAGGAAGGGAGGAGGGAACATGAGAAACCATACTTCTGCAAGGAAATATGCAAAGACTTGATACAACCCAGGGTCCAGCTCCCTGAAACTGTCTCAGAAAGTTGATTAAAAGTGCCCAGAGTTGCTGGGCGTGTTGTGGTGAGGGACAGCATACAAGACAGCAGCAGCCAGGTCATTTGGGCTAGAAATCATTCATTCCTCCTGGAGGTATGTTAGCTGGCTTTGCTAGAGTTCCTTCTGGGTTCTCCTGCTGTAGCTTAGATCCTTGTTACCCTGTCCTGGTTGGGCCTCTGGTTGTAAAATGAAAATCTAAACCTGGGAATTTGAAGGATTGTGTTTCAGAATATATGCCATAAATATCTCCTATCTAGTCTGAGATCTCTTTTGTTTTCTTGCCATCTCTCTTGCCATCTTTAAATACTATTTAAGATGTGGTAAGTATATTTAATTTAACTAGGCCTTTTTAATGGAATTCATTTATAATGCATGACCACAAATGTGTCATGCTGTCTCTGCATTTAATTTTTTTAGGGCTTTATGCAATAAAGAATTCAATTTCTTTTAATGAGTGCATTTTCTCCTACCTACAGTACATTTAAAAAATAATCTTTCTGTATCACTACTGTTTTCCTTATAAAACCCAATACAAGCTGCTTAGGGATATATTTTGCTCAAAAAAAACCCCTCTTTGTCATATATGGTAGTCAAAAATGAAACATGGAGGTTAGAATCGATCAAGCTACAGTCAGAAAGTCTCAGAAACTTTGMATCTAAAAAATAGTCTTTTCCTACCATGTTTTATTTTTATGGTGTTGCCGTTCCCCACTGATGGCCAGGGTTCAAAACAGTTGCAGCACTATGAAGTTATTAAGTTCCTTCTTCTGAATATGGCTGAGCATACATCTTTATATAGCTGCCTGTTGAGATTGGCTGTCCTATGAACATATCTCTTCTGATTCTTCGTTGGGACAAACTGGAGGCTTCTCAGGTGCCACTGGATCATCATGGGTCTGATCACACTAGGAAAGACAATTTGAGGTGTGGAGCAGATGGAGAAAATGAATGCCTGTTTTCCCCAAGCAACCACTGCAGAGCAGGATTTGAGGGTGGAACAAATTAGTGTTCAGTAATGACTGGCAGAGGCCATTTTTTTCAGTGATGATTTATGTGGGACCCTGAGGTTTCAATGTGGATGACCTGTGAACTCAAAGTGAACCTAAGCCAAAGCTAGAATTATGATCTAAGTCCTGGGAAGATCACCTGTAGCTATGTCTGATTAAATATTTCAGATGACATGTCTTTTTGGTTGGACTTAAATTGTTCCTCAAATCAGGTTGAATTTATTTCTTTCGGCCAAATTGAAACCAAATAAGATTGTTTCTTTAAGGTTTCTATTAATTAATTTTATCAGTACTAACATGAACATTTTGACTTAAATTTTGAACGGGTTCCTATTTAGAAAAATATGTAAATTTTATTTTAAAGAGTAATTTAACAGAGACATGAAACATTTTTCTTTTTTTTGCTCAGMCCAGCAATATTCATACATGTCTAAAATGACTTTCCGCCCAATGCATCATGTTGTAGACTCTAGAGTTATCCTAAAAATCCTTGAAATTTCTGAATAAACATTTTCATCTCTAATGATTTGTAGCTGTTATCTAAACTATGAGATGATGCTTCCAGCAAGTCATCAAATAGACCAGTCAGCAAATGTATCATAGTAATCATAACCTACAGTCTTGACATAAATCTGGGAAGCACAAACATTTACTGAATTCTGAAATAACTCAAAACAAGTTACAACTTTCATCTGTCTTCCTAAATGTACACAGTTAAAGATTTAAAAAAAAACCCAACAACTATCAGCAAACAAATTTTCCTGGTGATGTGAAGAAACCAAAAGCATTGAGCATGTTGGGGTGTGGGGCGGGAAGAATGAGAGTGTGCAAAAACTACATTGTTTCAGAAACAAGAAAAGAGGATGCTACAGCTGTAAGAAATGAACACAAAATAAGTATTCTACATGCTGATACTGATCAGAGGGGAAAAAAATCCAGATTGAGAAAGCTAAGATTTTAAGATTGTAGGGCAAGTATTTACAAAAGACTTAAGAAAAAAAAAAGCTACATCTGCATCCTAAACTATGGAATAATAAGAGTTATCTCATTACTAAAAGTAGATTTATGCATTTAAAGTTTAACCTCTTGTACATTAATATGATTCAAGACAGTATTACTGTTGATGTGTCTTTTTGAATAAAGTTCTACAGGCAAAATTTACAAATCTCTATCTCAAACACTTCATGGTTTGAGTCCTCAGAATTTGCTGGTCCTTTCACTCATGAGTAGTGTTAGATACGTGAACCAATCCCCTTGAACCCAGTGAGACTCAGCACACATCAGCTTTTGCTGGGTTACGGCCCACGCGAGCAAGGAATCGAAAAGATGGGAGAGAGTAAAAATGCTGAATATGGGAAATCGGTAGCGAATGCTACAAGGAAGCAGAGCTGAGCTGTGCAGGGCTGCACCTCCAATTACACACACAAAAATTTACGTTTTTCTTTTGTCTACCAGGATCTTTGATTGCTTCTGACTAATCCTTTCCTATGTGCTCTTTCCTTCTATTTCAGTCCACGTTGTATTCCCACAAGTAGAAAAGTGTCATTTCATGTGCTTTTGCTGCAGTGAACCAGAGCAAAGCCTTTGTTTTCATAACATGTTAAACTGTATTCTTTAAATTCTTCATTGATTCTATTAAGCTTTAAAAACAGCCCTTTCCCTCTCCCTCCCTCTCTCCTCCCTACCCTCCCACCAAAAAAAAGGAAGAAAAATCCCCCCAGTCCCCCTAGGCAGTGGTCTGGAATGATTGGCAGGCTCTACTCAGAAGAGACCCCTGGATCCTAATAGCAAGGGTTGCTGCAGGTCAGGATGGAGGCTTATTTACAGAGCTACGGAGGGGCCCAGGACTGCAAAGATAGCAGGAGGTACTGCAGGGCACTGGAGCGGCCTTCGCACAAAGCTGCGCGGCGGCTCGGGGAGAGAAGTAGCAGGGAGCTCGGTGCAGGTCAGAAAGGAGGTCTTGGCAGAACCTTTCGGGAGCCCCAGGACTGGAATAGCAAAGGGCGTCACAGGTCAGGACTGAGGTGTTTTGGCAGAGTTACGCAGAGGCCCAGGACTGCAATAACAGGAGGTGAAACAGGTCATTGGCATTGGCAGGGATGCGTGGGAGAAAGTTGTGCAGAAGAGCCTGCCTTGCTTTAGCTGAAATGCTATTACTCCTACTCTTTGACGAGTGCTCTATTTACCCCTCAATACAGCACTAGAAATACCCCTAGAAATAATTCTTTCTAAAGCCTGCTCCTCTGTAGTCTTAAAATGGCACTTTACGTATGGGAGAGAGGTGATATCACAAACTACAACAGCAATCAGATTTTGTGTTGTTACATAATTACTGATTTAAAAACAAAGCAAAACTGAGTTTTCAAAGGATCTTGGGAGGTTTGGGTTTACCAAACTCCCAGGCTAAAGAGACTCCATAAAGTCTGCAGACGACAGGAGAAGAAGTCGCTGTATAGATTCCCTCGGGGCTCAGAGCAATAGCTAATAAACAGACTGAGGTCTTGGGTATCAGGCTGTAATCTGCTAACTCTTACAATAATGCGTTTGCACTATTTATGAGGTTACCCACGTGTACTTAAATGAGGTCGTTGTACTTTCCAGTAATATATGTTAAAGAGAGCATAAAGTTTACCTCTTCTTGTAGGAAGATTTTCTTCCAGCAATACCAGGAGTTTGTGAATATTTGTCTGAGCTGCTCATCAAAATAAAATGAGAAATTTGCTTTGGGGAAGAATGTAATTAAAAAGAAATAAAGTTAAGAATTGTATGGCTAGGTCTAGAGCTTGTTAAAATGTTTCCCCCCTTTTCTCTTTCCTCCTTTTCCCCCCTTCCCCTGAGAAAAACAGTTTGGGAAATATTCAAGTTTTATAGTAAACTCTCCTAGATTGTATTGATTCCATCTTTGTTCAGTAGCAAACATTTACCTCCAGGAACATTTAATTTCATGTGAATAATAAGGAATAAAAAGGAAAAAGAACTGCAATTTCACAGTCGGTATATAAGTCTACTGAAAACTATGTATTTTACTACGTATTAGGTATTTACTTATCCATTAAGGGGTTAAAAGTATGCTGTCATATCCTGTCATACTTAAAATACTGAAATCCAAGTTTCATGAGCAATAGGCACATTAAATATTTTGTGAACAATCTGCTATAAGAATAATAGCATAAATATAAAATAGTAATGGCACCATTAGAGCAGTGAGAGGATACATCTGAGATTACTACTTTGTTGGAATAGGTAATGTAAAATATTCTCTGCCCATCTGTGGGCAAATCTAAATGCAGTATTTTATCTCAAGTTACTAATTTGGTGTCCTTAGCACAAGGAATAAATTACTTCCCCAAATTTAGTTTAAAAAAAAAAGTTACAGAGAAAAGACTAGATTAATCTGATCTTCTGTCCTGTTTCAGGGATGTATCTGAGTTTTCATTCCATAAATTTTCTGGTTTGCATTGTGCACAGGGTGGAATTGTTTCCCTCCCTTCCTCTCCTACTCATTGCCATCAACAATAAACCCTTGCACTGCAAATGTCAGTGTGTGTATGTAAATGCATTGCTAGAGACCACAAATTCCTCCAGTCCACTGGCTGAAATGCATTGCTGGACCCTAGCACAGGGGAGCCATTTTGTGACTGAGGGCTCCAGGTCCTGTAACAATATTCAATATAACAATACACAGGGTCCCACTGAAATATTTCATTGAGGTGGCAACTGAAGAAATGTGGTAGTCTGGTAGATATTCCTTGACGCACTCCAAATGATCCTTTCCATCTAGAAATGTGAGGGGCTCTAGGAGTAGGCTTTTTTTTAGGCATAGCCATATGTCAAAAGTAGACTACTTGTTTTAGAAGTACTCCCATTGCAGGTGTCTAATATGGTGACATATTCTTTGTAATTCACTTTTTGCTCCTTGCTCATCAAAACGCTTACAGTCCCCTTGTCTCTAATGGCTTGAACCATGTGATAAACACTTGAAGTTCTTGCTTCTGCTTTCCTGCACACTTCAGTGCAAATTCCTTCACCTTTGAGAGAAAAACACCTAAATAACATCTTTTCTGGCTTTTCTTGCCTTTCCTATTCTTGCTTATTTCTCTTTACAAAAACAACTCTTTTTTGTGTGATCTGYTTCTTTCCAGGCTGGGTACCTCCTCTCTGTTCCATCATGCTCTTATCCTCCTCTCTTCACTTACATCCATCCAGATCCCTTTGCTTCTCAGAATCCCTCTGGTGATAACTCACAGCAATAAAAATGTCATCCCTTTTGCTCATTACTGGATCTACTCTGAAGAGTCATGAGCCATATGGATTTATCCTGGAGGGTATTTGGTATTTGAGCCCTGTCTTTACATGGGGCTCTTTCTCTTTTGCCCATGCACAATCCTGTACTTGCAATAGGAATGCTTAGGCATACATTGACTGATCTCTCTTAAACAAGCATGGCTTAAGACTGTATATAGCAGGTGAGATTGGATCCCARTAACCAGTACAGAATCTCTCACAGAGTGCAAATGTTGGTGAACTGTGGTATTGGAAACTTCTCCCACACCCAGAAGACTGAGTGCCTGGGTTCACACGTAGGATGGCAAAACCGACCATGTGACAGAAGTAACAGTGAAAATGGAAAGTCACTTGACTGTTCACCTTTCATTCAAAGACAGACCTGTGTTCAGAAGACTGTAAGAGCAAAAAGAGGGGCAATCTGTGATGGAAATGAATTTTAACAATACTGAAAGAGGAATGTCACCATAGTTCTAATGCATTCACATTTTTGAATATGCGTTGTTAATGAGGGACTGGTTTAAATAAGCTAAACAGGCATTTATAATCACCATGCTGTAAAATGCCAGTTTATAAACACAGCTGAAACATTAAGTGTGTCTCTGCATTTAAACACACAAAATGGTGTACTGCGTTACAAACACGTTTTCCTTCAATTGTTTGTGTCTGCTATCACAGCACAGTTTATTGTGCTCACCATTCAGAAGAAAATAGGGCTGAGAAAACTACTTTGTTTTCTTTGTAATTTTTCACTAACAGTTTTAACTATAGCTAAAGCTACGAGGTCATCCTTTAATTCCCTGATTGCCTAGGCAAGAAATAGAATTAAACACAGTTTTAGCACCAAGTAATAATCATTCCATCCATTTTCAGCATAATGTTCAACTGCATACTTAAATAAATTGCTTTGCTGAGTAACAAAGAGGTTATTCTTGTCCTTAAGTGCTTTGCTGAACTACAGACTATATCCCTGGGCTATGGGTAGTCCCTGCAGCACAGATATCAACAGATTCTGCACTTTTTTAGCAGATCTGAGATGAAAACAGTAGAATGCAAACATACATATAACAGGAAATAGTATAGAGCGTAGATAACGCATGCAAACTAAAACAAAGACATGGCAACTGTGTGTCACTGCACGGTCAATTATAAACATTTTTGCTGTGGTTCCACTGTGAAAAGAAACAAAATACAGTATTACTGCACAGTTGTCAGAGTGGTATAGAACCACAACTCTGACAGATTGAGATTTTAAGTAATAATAAAAAAAGAGTAGATATGCAGTAAAATAAGGCCACCTATTGTACATGGCTTTTGTAAAAAATTATAAAATATTTTGTAAATATTTTATGTCCTTTTCAACATTTAACAAACCTGTTTTGTAACAGAACTAGTTATACCCATTGGAATGATGCTTCTCAGTACAGTATTAATTACCAGAGCTAYTCCACAGTTAAGACATTCATATCAAAAAAAGTATGTCTTAAAAAAGAGGAAAATATTTATGAATACACCAGGATCCTTTTAATTTTATTTATTTATTTATTTTAGCTCAGAAGGCTTTTATTCATATGAGTAGGGAATTTATAGTTACAAGGCTTAGGCCTCTATCCCTCAAACATCAGTCTAGGTTTGCAAGAAGTGCCACTGAAGGCAATAATGTTATTCATGTGCACGAAACTGGGAGTGAGCAGGTCTGGGCCTGAATAAGTGACTCCACATGATATATTTGTCTCTAGGAGCCGTCTCTTTCCCTTTTTCCTTTGTAGGTACATTTTTACACTATGTAAAAKTTGAGTGAAGTAGTTCAAACATGGGATGGGAAAGAAAATTCTCTGCAAACATGAATCAAAATTTAATTGCTACTAAGAGGTATGCAAGTGATTAATATTGGCAAAATATTAAGCCTCAGTGCTATATTTCAGTAGCCAGAGCTTGTCATGACTTGCATGGATGAGCTCTGCAACGCATAAACCTAGGGCCAGTTTCACAGCAGGTTAAATGGCTCTTCTTTCTTTTGTCCAGCAATAGTGTATGTGGCATTGGTCATGTACTGTGGAAGACACCCACCTGTGCAGGCCACACCAATATCGTGCTTAATTTCAACTCTCACATGTACATTGCTGGCAAGTTCTGGCAGAAAGGGACTCCTGGGCAACCTGAACTAGTAAACATCTCTACTACCTTCAGCTTTAAGATTTCTTTATAATGAAGTCCTAAACAGGTGCTTAAATTTGACTGTTAAAAGTTTGATATATTTAAAAAATCTCAAGTCTTAGTTTTTGTCTTTGTTGGCATTCAAGAATTGACAACCCAAATTAGSCAGTTCTCCTTTTCTTTGTTCTCACTGAATTTCCATTTCTGTTCTCAAGTATAATGTAGCACAGCCAGCTGCTTATTTCCACTCCTTTGCAGAGGAATGTTTGTTTACATCTATTCACTGAATTTAAAAATTGTAAACTAAATTTCATGGTATAGATGATGACATCCTTCCAAGTGATACCATTTCTTACAGCTCACATGTTTGGCCCCAATTCAATAAAACATGGTAATAAGGACTGACAATCACTAGGAACAAAAAAGTCTTCATTTCTACCTGGGAAAAAACCTCTTCTCTCTCTTCGTTAATGGCAGATGGAAACTATCCAACCATTACAACGTATCACTCACTGCCTCTCTGATATGATATAAACTCTCAGAAAGAYAGTGTCTGTTTCTTTTTCATTCCAAAGGTCAGAAATCTGGTATGTGAACAAAAAGGTAGTTAATATTGACCAATATAACTGCGAGAGCAGTTGGGCCTACTCAGAATACTTACAGTCTTTAACATTTGATCTAATGATGCAAAAATATTGTCCTAAATATCACACTAAGTCTAAGATTCCATATGGAATATTTGACAGTTGTTACTTGAGGAGAGAATTGCAGCCATCTATAAATTGTGCTTTATTCTTTCCCCTTTTTCTCTCCCTTCCCACCCCAGCCCAAGTACATTGGCTCAAAAGATCCTCCAGCATCTGCTCCTTTTCCTGGATATTCTCCAGTGCCACAGAGATCCTGATTATCATTATGCTTCCAAGTGTATTATTTCTTTTTTTTTTTTTTCACACACCCTGCACGAACATTGTATGACTGTCCTTTGTAGAATACTTCATTCTATATCAAATGGAAGTGAGTTTCAGCATCTCCCTTGGTTAGGAGCATCTTAAAATTTAATTTATGCCTTTTGAATTTTTGGTATCGGGCTCAGGTCTGGGAAGAACAACATGTGGGCAGGCTATTCTTGTAATTAATTGTTTGCTTTCTCTGGCTGCTCTGAGAATCTGTTCTTTGTCCTGCATATCTGATAATGTCATGACTCTAAGGTTCTTATAGCCATAGCAGCTAATGTACCTTAATGCATTTATATTTCAGAGTCTTCAGATGGGTTCCAAGCCGTGGTCTTATTAACAGAAACCAGAGCAGGGTGGAAGCAGCCTTGCTGATAACCACACATTCGGGGCCTCTCATTCTGACTCTTCTCTCTTGCTTTTTTCATGACCTCTCCCACTCCACTCACAACCCAGCCACAGTCTAATCATCCTTATTACAGTAACAAACATCTTGCATTCTCTAATCTATTGTTTCTAATCTTACAATTTGCGCTTGTCCAGAATGTCACATTTATAAACACAGACAGAGTCCCGCRCCTTCTGTTCCCAAAGCACAGGCATCCACCATGCGAGTGAATGAGGAATCCTCTTACGCTCTAGGAGATTTAGGGTTCATGATTAAGATAACAGTAACTTCCAGGTGTGAGGTGCTGACTTTATATGTGGAGCAAGGGAGTGTTAAACTTAAAATGTAGTACACAAACAGTAACATTAGATGAAGTCACTGTTATTTTTGCCCTTTTGAAATGCTTGGTTTAAAATCAAACAGCAATAGGCTTATTGTAGTAGAATCACAGCTAACAAAAAGTACCACACAGACTGGCTGAAATGCTAGACATCAGAGGGACCTAAGAGGATTTAGCCCTTCTATCACCATCTCTCACCAGCATGATTCACACCAACAGGACTGCTGAAGCCCTAAGAACATAGTGGATCAGAAGTCCATCCAGCCTAGTCACCTGCCAGTGATGTGGATACTTTGAGAAAAATAAGCGAAGAGGCACCCAGCGATACTTGCTCAGCTTCCCAGCACCTGTGGCTTAGAAGTTCCTCAGACCCGAAGCAAATATTCATTCTACAGGTGCAGTGTGTCAGATGCATCCAAATACACATGTTGTGTAGTTAGTCTAGGCATGTCTTTTGTTCAATTAAGTCTTTTGAGACCTGGAGGTATCAGGTTTCCTGTATGTGTGCTGGTGTTCCTTGTAATGCTTACAAGTTAAATACTGCAGGTCTGCTGCATATGAAGATCAGTGTGCCTGGCACATGCACCGAAAATTTCTTTCTAGGAGTCTGATACAGATAACAAACACGAGAAACAGAAAAAGAGAACAGAAGATATCTCTGCTTGAGGAAAGAACAAAGGTACTAACGAACAGCCATGTTCACTCCTGTCAAAGCAGGACTCTCAAAAGTTCACTCCTATCGAAATTACTCTCGGCACTCTAGGCAGCTGTTCAGTCTACAGATGTCACTTTAGATACCTGGTCATCAACCGTTACCAGAGGCATACCATAAACTAAGGCTGTTTTGAGCCATGGCAATGTGTGCATCTGAAGTCAAAGAGATCAAACGACTAAGATCACAATCATCTTACCACCTTCTGCACAATCTAACCCGAAGTCTAATATTAACCAATAATTTGCAGAATCATCCATGCTCACTGAAAAGTCCTCATTGTTGTCTTCTTCCAGTTTAAGCAGATGAGAGGGATAGCAAGAAAGGGAAAGATACATTGCAAACATGCCAAATGGACAAGGTGAGGGTGTAGGAACAGTGATTGCAATTTCACAGAACTAATTAATGAGAAACGTCAAAATAAAACTGGCGGGCTATAAAAGGTAGTTGGGGAAAAAGTAAGACAATGAGGAAGAGAATCATGCAGGGCAGGCTAAAGTGAACCGATGATGGGATGAAAGAGGAGGGGGTTTTAAGCAAGTGATCTTTTGTCAGCAAAAGCAGAGAACGTAAAACTAGAGAATATCATGGGATTATCAGAATGGCAGCTGGATGTCCTTATCGCTCATAACTATAACAGCTTTTAAAAGGGTGGAAAAATCCTAACTGAATAACCATTCCTCTCTTTAATAAAGCATCTGACTTTCACATTCAGAGGTTTCATAATAACCTCTGGCAAATAAGTGCTAATGGATTCAGTTTTCATGTCTGCACCTCAGAGTGAAAAAAGGGTCAGAAATGAGTTGCATTTTTCCTCTTCTCATTTAAAAGAAGTGATATTTTGACTTGTAAGGAGCCAAGTGCAGTTCACGTGCTTAGTTTCCTCTGTGCTGCACATAAAAACAGGAAAAGCCAGTCTTTTGGCTGTGCTTCTTTTTATTGTTGGTTGTTTGACATGTTTTTCTATTACAATTCACAGCAGGGAGCGTTTATCTCCGTTATGAAAACCAGTTGGCCCATTGTTGGGAAAGAAAGCTGCACTTCCCCAATAGGAAGTCAAGTGTCTCTACAGTGTCGTAGAAAGGCATTCTGCAGTTGAAGTCAACATATGTCGGTGCTAGGAGACTATGCGCACGCAGCACTAGTGCTCCCGTCTTTGATTAGAACAAGCAAGTTTCCCCTTGCATACGTTGGGAAACGGTGGCGTGCACAGCGGGCAATGGCAAATCCAGTAGTAGTCCCACTTCCCGCCCGATAGAGATGGGGGAGGTTTTGGTAACAGTGCCTTTTGTGCAACATTAGCAAGTAGAAGCTGTGAGGTTTCTTCTTTCTCTTCCTGATGTTGGTTATGTTGAAGGAGGTGCTCAGCCACTCTCTGAAAAATGTCTGCTCTATTCACTTAAAAAATGCAAATATTGCACCTCAAGTTTTTTCTACTTCCTCTCTTCTTCCAAAACAGTAAGAAATATAATATTGCTTTCTGTTTTATTCATATTCTTTTTTTTACAGTCCTAACATTGAGACCTCACTTTGCCTTCCCCCCCAAATGCAAATTCCTTAAACATTCATCTGATAGTGCCCAATTATTCATGTGGGCATTTCTTAGAATTTACCTTCCTGTTCAGCAAACATGGTAAATATGGTGTTTAGCTCAAAGGTGTAAGGGTGACAATTCAAAATTAAGCCATAGGCTGGGTTGCTTCTACCASTCAGTCTTCTGGCCAATGCTTGGGTGACATTACATCTTTGAGAAGACCGATTGGTTACGTTCAGTCCAGGTTGAATAAATGTCACTTAGTCTGTCTAGATCAAATAATAAAATATATTTTAAATATCATCTAAATCATTCATCAAGGGTAGAAAACTCAGTCTGTGTGATATTTCAAAATAGGTTTCAGTCAGAACTCAGTATCTACTCTTTTCAGCAAAATTCAGATCTGAAGTCAAACTTTGTGTTTGCATAATGCTATTGTCAAAATCTGAATCAAGAACAGGGAAAGTCAGATCTTCACCTTGATGCATATTGTATGACTTGGTCATATATCCGGTAATGTTTAAAATACATAATTTAATTACTCTGCTTTCTTTTTAAGTCATTATACACAGTGCATTGGATAGTTATAGTTTGTTTATTTATTGGATTAATCAAATTATTGTGTAATCCTGTATTTATTATTATTAATATTTCTCTTGGATGAGTATTTGTTATTATACATGGGTTACAAGCTAATAACAATAGCTTTAAGACTGGAAAGCAAAACAAAGATAAAACATAACTGAATTCTCACCTTTTAAAGTGCTAGTATAATGCTTGGTTTTATGCACTTGCCTTTTGGGCTCAGTTTGACCTTTGTAAACTATATAAAAGTAGGAGACCAGACTCAAGAGTTCATATTCTAGCATCTGCCTTGTGGGCTGTAGTTTTTTTAATACAGTCTGATTTTCACTGGAAAATCTTCAATGGATACGAAGCAATTGTTTTAATGCAAGGTATTTAATGTGCTATCAATTACCTTTAAAATTTGCATTGTTCCTTATTGCTTTTGTTCTTGTATTAAGTCCTTAAAAATTCAGCGTACTAGATTAAATCTGTGGGAAGAATATTTATACCAAGAGATCTTGCAAAGATAAAGCGCTAACTGAATATAGCTCTTCAGTTCTGGCTTGTGTAAATACAGACAAAACAGCAGTACAAGAAAAATAATTGGTTCTGATGAAAAAATACAAAGCAAACAAATTCCAAATACTGGGGTATTTTTAAGTTTGTTTCCCTGAGATTTTAGAATTCCATATAGTAAGGAATATAAACTTCCTCATTAAACTGTATTAAAAGTCCAAAGTATTTCAGACTTGAATTCCTCTGTTCTAGTTATTTTTATCTGAAATTATGCAGAACTTTGTCCATGAGTAAATCATCTAATAGTATTAAAAGCTACAGATATTCAGCATTTCAAATATCTACTTACATACACTCCATTGTACAAAAACAAAAAAAATTTTTTGTAACTTTTGACACAATGTACAGTATTTTTAAAAATTTTATGCCCTGTTAACTGTGCAGTTTCTGCACAGTTTCTTGTTTATAAAACTTACATTGAGATAGAAGTGACTAAGTTAGGGACTGAAGTACTTCTGTCTATAACTCTCCAAATTAAAACAGAATAGAAAAAGACCTAGAAATCTTTGGAATATTTAGATGGTGGAGGTATATTTGGGGACTGTATCAATACAAATCATATTGTACGTCTAAAATGTTAAGATTTAGCTTTGTTGGTCAAGGGGTATAATCAATACAAGGGTTCAGTGTTTTCCAGGAGAAGAAACTCATTCCCTGGCAATGGATAAATTCCAAAAACATTTTGAAAGGGAGATCAAAGTGATTTTGCTGCCTTGCTAGGTTTGCATCCATTAGCAGAGGTTACTTCTAAAGAGCAAATACTTGCCTTTGAAATGGAGTAGACTGTCCCAGGTATAAGGTGTCTCCAAAAAAGTTCCCTATAGAGAGATACCAAAGATATCATTCTTTACCTCTCATTTCAAGTTATATTAGTTTGTATACTAAATCATATCATCCTAAAATGTATTTTTGGAAGAAAGTATAAATATTTCCATCAAGGCCACTTAATCTGTTTGCTTACTATCTGCTACCTCCTTCTGAGGCTGCTTTTTTCCTTGACATGAAAAAATAAATTAATGGTTCTCCAGGCATCAGTAGATTCTTCCTTCTTAGCAGCATCCCTTGGAAGGAGCTAAAAAATTCTTACGGACTTCAGCAGATGAGTAGTTCATACAGGATTGAAATGGGAACCCCTTTTGAAAAGAAATCCAGGATAATGGTGAAAAGTCATATTTCACTAGAGCTTGAAAAATAAAGAGGATCCTCTTGAAGATAAGGGCTAATAAAAACAAGTTATTGGTGTCATTATGAGGGACAACCGGGTAAAATTTCACTAACAGACACAATCACTGATAACTGTTTTCTGCCTCTTAAAGCTGTTAAACATATTCCCATTTTGAAAATAATAAAAACATCTGCTATATTACATATAAAAAACATCAGCTATAATAGGCTAACTATAGGTCCCTTTAACAGACCCAGAGTTGATCTTCAGCCTTCAGTTTGTATAATTGTTCACCTACATAAATTTTCATCGTTGGTTTTGCCTGCTGTATTAACTGTGCATTAACACTGACTGTCATAATAGACTYTTTAATAAAAGATCCAGTAAAGCTTCTCACGAGTAAATCTAATCCCTCTCATGTTTGTCTAATTTGGTTACATCTTCGTTGATACTATTGTTATTTTTTGTAATGCAATAGCATCTATAGATCTCATGCAAGATCAGGGGCTTGCTGTGCTAGACACTGTATAAATAGAAAGTGAGAGACAGTCCCTATCCCTAAAGCACTCCTAGTCTAAATAGACGCAGTAGGAAAGGAAGCAGAAGCATGGAGCACTGAAGTGATTTTGCCTGAGGTCACACAACAGTTCATTAGTAGTTTTTGGGAAAGAAGCTGGTCTTTCTGCTGCCCTTCCAAAATCTCTTACGTACACCTCTCATGTGGTAACTGAAATTTTCTTAAACATTTAGAGTTGTAATGTTGCCCTTACTTGGATTTGTGTGTAGTGTGCTGGTGATTTGCTTGCCATGAAGCTGATCCCTGCTTTTTGATATTAACGTTAACAAACTGTAAAAGTGACATTAGTTTTGTCATAAAAATCCAGTTTCATCAAAAGGGAAGCCTTTCTTCTGTAAATTACTGTTTCTTATAGATAATAATGTTTTGCCACTGCTGGTGCCTGTTGCACAATTTCCAGATAGTGCTGCTGACTGAGCTCTTCCTCCTTCTATCCTTGCTCTAAACTCACTGCATACAGATGTGGCCAGGGGTACTGTTTTGGTCAGGTAGAAGGGCTAATTGTTTTAGGATGTCCTGAACTGTGATAGACCTGAATGTATCTAACTTGCAGTGCTAATTGAAGTCACTTACATTATCTGATTTTGAACCATCTTTAATATCCCTTAGCATCCCCAGTAAGATTATGTTGTTCACAGGTACAATTTCATTCGGTATTTTGTTGGTTCTCTAAAAGAATTCTAGTCGGGAATTAAGGAAAGTATTTTTTTTACTGGGATCATGTAGTGTGTTGCTATGACATTGGACAGACAGTAGATAATTTTGCATGGGTCTATTTAATGATGATTTTCAGCTTGTTTATGTGATACTGGAATACAGCTTGCCAACCTGCTGGGCCTCTGGTATTATTATTACCTGATAACTGGAGATTTTCAAAACTTGAGCAACCTGACCTAACTTTGACATTAGCCCTGTACTAACAAGGGATTGAACTGTACTTCCAACCTGGATGAGCGTACAATTCTGTTTTTAGTGGTGACTAAGCCACTTCATTCTCACACTTTTTTTATAGCTTTGGCAGAACATTGTCTAATTCTGAGAGAGTTTAATGTTACCCATTCTTTCAACACAGCATCTACAAGGAGCTTAACCCATGTTTTTACTTTGCCCTTTTTGTCTATAAAGAATGCCTGAGAGAGAGCTGCAAACTCAAGGCAAGTCCTTCAGCTTCCCTTGCGGGGTAGACCCATAACTTTTTTCTTTGGCAATTTAGAGAAAGCACTGACACTGCTCACATTTCTGAGTTCTGGGAGGCTTACCAATGTTCCTCACCTTGTCTTTAGGGACTTGAAAACATGTTGCGTAAGAGGTGCCATACCTGTGTAGCAGATTTATCAGCCTGACATAGAGGGAGAAGGCTATGCTGTCTACCAATTGCAGTCTTCCCCATTCACTCACTTATGAGATGTTGCTGGCATGGCAGCTTCCCATGAAAGCAGGAAGTTTTCTGATTAAAAACTGCAGAAGAACATTTTCTTTAGAAACACTTCTGTCACTGCCATGTATTCTGTTCTCTTTTTTCCCCTCTCTCGTTCTTTATTATCAAGAAAGTTTGCATGAAAAGGAGATCTTTTTTATTGGAAGAGTTCATCTTACTCTGGTAACCGTTCCCCACCTGAAGCCCTTAATTGTGTCCACAATAGCCATTTGTGAAGTCTCACACAGAGGATTATGGCTTCAGGTGAGCAACAAGCAGTGGGAGCAGATGGAATCCCAGGAAACAAAGATACCATTCTCATGCAAATCTGTCTCCAAAAAGAAGGAAAAGAAAATATATTCAATGCAAACACTCCTTTAGTGAAACCTTATGATTAAGAGGTCAAAGGCACAAAAGTCAGAAGTTTCAGCAGTAGGGTTTCCACAGCAACTCTAACTTGGCTGTCTTGTTGCATTTTTCATGACACTTTTAGCTTTTGTGTCTATCTCCTACCCTGATTTGCTACTGTGGATCTGACCCTTAACGTCTGAGAAAGTTAAAAGTTTATATTCTAAATTTCTCATACAAATCCATCTCCGTTTGGCACCATGACTTAACTTTGTAAACTACGAGCACGTGTATGTAAAAAAAAAACCCTGAAGTTAAGTTTCTCTGGGAACTCTGAGTTGAGCTATCTGACTTCTGCAGGTCTAAAAAACTTCTACAATTATGTTGCATGAATAGAAAGCTTTTGTACTAAGTTTCTTCTTGAATGCTTTTGGCTTTTTATATAGTGGGAAAGTATATCATCTGTAGTTCATTGCAACTTCTTTTGTTGTTCATTTAGTTTGCGTTCATCTTCTTGGACAAAAGTAAGACCTTTGAGGGCAGAGGAAACCTTAAGTAGCCAAGATCACTGGGAAAGTTGCACAGACATTTATCTAAATTGCTAGCCTAACTGTCAATTTGGTACAAAGTTTACCCTTACATTGAATTTCCCATGTGCCCATTAGTTCAGACTTCTAAAAAACAAAGTTTTCCATTTTCTTGGAGCTGACTCTGCAATGTATTAACATGGGCAAAGAAAAGCACACCCTTGGTTGCTTCAGGTTTTCCTTCAGAGTTGAAGCTGCTTAGTAGTTAACTATGTGGCTAGTCCATCTTTAAGTGTTTCAGTCTCCCACCTTTGTTAGTTTATCCAGGCAGTTAGTTTTCCCACCACCTTTCTTCAGCTGTAAGAATGGGCAGTCTATTTGGTTTAGGATTATTTTAATGACTGTGCAGTGACCCAGATTTTAAATGAATAAAATAACTGAAGCTTCCCTTCTGTGATACTATTTTACTGCACTGTATTTTCTCTACATAAAAAAAACATAAAAATTGCAGTCACCTGAAATTTATTACAAAAGGCAAGCTAAATCAGGTAAAGGAGACTGTATTAATGAATACATTGTAACATGTGAACTTGCTCCATTCTCTGCTGAATATAGTGCAGTAGGTAATACCTGAATATGTTTTCACTCATTCTGAAAACTCAAGCAATCCTATTATAATGCATATGCATAGAGGCTTAAATTGAGTTTGTGAAGGTACCTAACATATGGCATTTCCTGATCTTTCTTGATTGATGCTACCACCCTGATATTATTTTTAAAAATTTTATCAATAATTTTTATTTCTGGAATGTGTTTGCTGTTGTTCAATAAACAAAAAAATACCCTAACAGTAATGACACAGTGGCATCTTATCCTTGATTTAAAACTTTAGTTGTAAAACTGTTATGTGGGCCAACACCAGAAGAGGTGCAGACGCATACTATATAACAAACTTTTCTACCAGCTGTTTTCACTCCCCTTCCCCAGCTTCTGTCCCTGGATTTTCTCCAGATATTCTTTGCGTCTTCCCCATTGCTGGTTCCTCATCCCAGTCTAACCTCTCTACCTCAGACTTGGTCTAGTTTACTTTGTCAGATGGCTCTAGCCCCTCCTTTCTAACCCTACATCTCTCTCTCTTTATGCCTGCACAGTCTCCTGACAGAGACGCGTCCCCACTCTGTGTTTCCCAGGGGCAAAAATATTACAAAACAAAAGAACGAACAAATAAAATCCCTTAATATCTATTGGGTGGGTGTGTGCAGGAAATACATAGGCTTCATATAGCCCAGATCAGAAGTGGATAAACATTTACTGCGGAATACATCATGGCCTTTTCTCTTTCCTGGCTTACCAGACTCCATTGTATTGGAAAACAGGGAACTTTATGTAGAGATCTGTTATTTAGAGATCTGTCTCAAAATCAGGCAATATAAGTGTGATTGCTGGCGTTCTCAATTCTTTTGTTTTGAGGAACTACTGAGATGACCCTTAGATTGCTGTGTTTAGAGGTGACACATGAACTACAAGAAAATAGTGTTAAATCTGAAAAGAAGAACAAAAATATGCCTCCCGCCCCCCCAAAAAATACTGTAAAATTGACATGAGCCCAATATGCATTGAGTTTTTCCTTGCTGCTGACATGTGAATGAGAGGAAGAAAAACTATTTCCATCTGCTGGGCAACATGCTAAGGCTGTGAGGGGAAAAAGTATTTGGGCACATCTAAAAGATTCATGGGGATTAGTAAATTGCTGGTGTAAATTCCTAAACTTGAGTCTATGCCCACAGACCATGAATTTCTCTATGCTGTTTCCCTGGCACCCATTATCTGAAACATCCACTCGCCGCTGGGCAGCTACTTAGCGTCTGCACCACTGACACCTTTGAAGGGAGATTAGCAACCAGATGTGAGGGATTTCTGCAGAGCAGACCTGCAGAGAAGACTAGGGAACAAGCTTTGGCAACTGGCATTTGGAGGTGGTCGAGGCCAGCCAACGTGAAAAGAGTAGGGAGCAGGAGCTGCAGACGTACGGTGAGGAGCGTACTCTCGTGGGAGCTGGGATCCGGCCAAGTGGAACAAAATGCTGCAAGTTAGGTGTGAGGTTTGCTAAAGAGGTGTCTGCAGGTATGCTGAGCATGTGGTGAAACTAAGGGTGAGCTGGTAGGGATTCAAGCTCACCTGACTGTAGGTCTTTTGGTGGCGATTTAGAGAAGGAAGGGGGGGGGAAGCAGTTTTTCGTGAAGACATGCAGGCTCTCCTCCTGTGCACCACCTAGGAAAACTATTGATATTGTGCATATGATTTGGGGGCTGTTGGGAACCTTCCTGAGGCAAAATTACTGACATTAAAGGGACTTTTGTGTGAGCAGAAATGGTGGTGCAGAACAGGGCTCTTACTCAGCTATCCAGGAGGCTTCCACGGTGGGTGGTAAGCCATCGGGAGTCGCCAGATGGCTGCCGAGCTTGTGATTAAGGTGTTGGGACACCCGACGGAGTATGTTTGAAAATATATCTTGGACCACACATCATTCTGAATACGGCATTAATTTTCTGTTTTGTGAGGAGTCAGATTTATTAACAATTTGTATACTTGAAGCTTTGTGTGCTGGGCAACACGCCCTGCTCTCATTATTGTTAATGGCAATAGGAAATATGCACATAACCCCCCATATACCGCCTAGGCAATTTGCCTCTAACAGTATAAGTTTCTAGAAAACAAAATTAAATCATATATGTAAGAAAAGAAAATGCTTACATCTTGACTTTATTTCACCTTAAACCTCAGTGTTTAAAAAAATGTTAAACTACTTGGTATTAATCAAATCAAGCTGGTTAAATTTGCCATTTAGATATCTGAAATGGAACTCTGTTTTATAGCTTGAAATATTGTTTTTTAGGAAGATAAAGTTGTGAGAACCTTTGACTGATCTGTAGTAAAATATTTTACTGCAATTTCATTTGCCTGAACAAATATTTTTAGAACATTAACAGAAATGTATGGCATAAATTTCAAAGCCTATCGTATAATTTCATGTACAAATATTTATATACATGGTCCCAGGGAAGTTAAAAATGTAATGTTTTTATAGAAAATATACAATACAGCATATACTCTTCATACAGTATATAGTATCTAAAATGGGAGAAGAGAGAAGTTTCTTTCAGTATCTCCAAGAAAACAGCTTTCATTTAAAATGCAGCTGATAAATGTTAGCAAACAGAAATTTTATTTTGTAGTACTGATAAACCAAGAAACCCAGATATAGGACTAAGGAGATGCTTTTGATGGAGATTAGATAATGTCACAGTGACTGCAACTGTAGGAACTCTGTGTGTTACAGAGGACAGCCTTTGCCTTTACTCACTAAATCTTCTGTCCCACACGTAATCCGTTCAAACCTATTGCTTTTCACAGTGAACAGTCATAGGCTGCTACTCACTGGGTATTTGAGAGGAGGCGTGCAACGCAAGTTAAACCCAGGTCTGAGTCCTTGATTCAAGCCTTTGCCCATCTCCTGCTGATAATGTTAAAACCTAAACCTGAGTTTAAGTCCCTCTGACCCTCAACCAGCAGCCCTGAGTTCAGCACAAGGAGATGAGTCCTACCTTACGTTTATATGTAATGTAAATAATACCTAGATAAGTGAGCTTACAGACAGCCAATTCAAGTACCCTCATTCTCAAATCAGTGCAGGCTGTTTTTACTGCTAATTTGCCCTCCTTCCCTGCCAGATGCAGTTACAAGACAACACTTGGTTCTCAAACCTGCCAAGCTTCACCTGTTTTTTCACAAGCTGTCAAGTGCCTGTTGTGGCATGCAGAGTCACCAAGTTGAAGTAATAAGTCAGTCTGAGGCTGAGCCAACATAACAGCTCACCACTACTGACAGGGGCAGGTCCTGCTCCAGCTGCATAATCCTTTCCTCCGTCCTCCACTGATCATCATGTGATATTGTTCTGAGCCAATTCAGATAGCCACATCAGCCCAAGAGCAGCCTGACAAAACCTATGAACTGTTTCTGCCAGATCAGTGCAGTGAATTGGCTTAATAAGCCTGAGGAGGGGAGAGGCAACTGCCTTTCTTAAAGGAAAAAAAGAAGTTTTGGTAGAGTTTTAACATAGCTCTAGTACATAACTAGTAGATGACTGAGAATGACCAGGACCATGGCTATATGCAAAAAGAGTAAGAACAATGTGTTAACAAAACCAAGCATAAAAATTTGCTGTCCTTCCATCTTCCAACCCAATTAGGTTGTACTAGTATAGTGTGTCACAGAGCAGCAAGGTCTGGCTGCTCCCTAAGGGAGGGTGAGCTGGGATCCACGGGTGACTCCAGCACGAGCAATGCCCTCACCGACAGGGTGTAGACCCTCAGGGTCCAAACAGTGGGCAGATCTGGGGGCTAATGATAGGTCCATTGACAGCCTTGGGCAAGGAAAGAGCTAGGTCCAGGACCCAAAGGAAACGGGGTCAGAGACAGGACTGGGGACAAGGCTACAATGTGGGTCCAAGGTCCATCCAGGAGACAGGACCAGAGACAAATGCACCTACAGCATAGCTCTGGCAGGGTCTGGGCTGAAATAGGGCTCCAGAGACCATGGGCAGGGGTGAGGGGAGGACCAGGTGAGGCTCATCAGGTCCACTATGGCCTCTTAGTGTCCTCAAGGCCCTGAAACAGTGATGGCCTTCATAAAATGATGCTGATTAGGGCTAGTCAGTCAGTTAGGAGGGTTTTGCTATGTGCTAGCATTCTTTTTATTTAATTATCCAGTCTGGAAATGCACATTTGGATACAAAAAACCTTTGTCACCAAACTCGGCAGGTGGACCCTGAGCACTAGGACAGTGGGTACATGTCTTGACAACTTGAACTGGTCTATATCTGAGCTACTGCAAACCACTTCTTCCTCCTTCCCCTCTCTGTCCCCTACCATCCGCTGCTGTCACTTGCCCTGCAAAGGTGATTTTGCTCAGGGAACTTATCCGATAGAAAAGGCTCTTTTTTCCTCCCCTTCAGGGTTAGTTTTCTGGCAAACTGATGGCCTGACCTAAGTCAGTGTGCAGCTGTGAGGTCCTGGGTGCAAGCAGGCAGTGAGATCTGCTGACCACGCAGGGACTAAGACTGCCTCCTATCAGGAAGAACATGGTCAAAGCTTGACCTAACCTGATCATGAAACACCTGTGTGAATTTTGGCTTGTATTTTTAATATCCATTAAAAACCTGTTCAAAGGTCTCTTGAAGTTGCAAGAGAAAGGCTATTATAATGTATTCTGTGATATTCAATGGTCTTTGGGTATGCTCCTGTGTTGTGTTATTTACCAAGCAGCTATGATTCCTTTTTTGCAAATTGGTTCCTACTGTGTGACCAGGTCAAATGCCGTCATCCATTGCAGTAAGAGTTGTTGCAGTTTTAATTCTGATGATGATATTTCTTTAACCTTGGTGTGTGTTTATTGATCATTAATCTAACCAACTCTTGGATTTTCAGACAGGAATTACTGTAAATGTAAAAGCGTACAGCAAAGTTAGTGCTCTTGCTAGGAATTTGAAAGCAGTGGAAGGAGATAGCCAAGGACTGTCCAGGACAAAATTTGAGAAGTCGTGGCAGTCTGGTGAAGTTCCCACTGACTGGAAAAGGGGGAACATAACCCCCATTTTTAAAAAGGGAAATAAGGAAGACCGGGGAACTACAGGCCAGTCAGTCTCACCTCTGTGCCTGGGAAGATCATGGAACAGATCCTCCTGGAAGCTATGCTAAGGCACGTGGAGGACAGGGAGGTGATTCAAGACAGCCAGCATGGCTTCACCAAGGGCAAGTCCTGCCGGACTAACCTGCCAGCCTTTTATGATGGAGTGACTACATCAGTGGACATGGAAAGGGCTACAGATGTTGTCTATCTGGACCTCTGTAAGGCCTTTGACACAGTCTCCCACAACATCCTTCTCTCTAAATTGGAGAGATATGGATTTGATTGGTGGACTGTCCGGTGGGTGAAGAATTGGTTGGATGGTCACATCCAGAGGGTAATGGTCAACAGCTCAATGTCCAGATGGAGGTCAGTGACGAGTGGCGTCCTGCAGGGGTCTGTGCTGGCACCAGTACTGTTTAATATCTTCATCAATGATATAGACAGTGGGATTGAGTGCACCCTCAGCAAGTTTGCAGATGACACCAAGCTGAGTGGTGCGGTCGACATGCCTGAGGGATGGGATGCCATCCAGAGGGACCTGGACAAGCTCGAGAAGTGGGCCCATGTGAACCTCATGAGGTTCAACAAAGCCAAGTGCAAGGTCCTGCCCCTGGGTCGGGGCAACCCCCAGTATCAATACAGGCTGGGCAATGAAGGGATTGAGAGCAGCCCTGCCGAGAAGGACTTGGGGGTACTGATGGATGAAAAGCTGGACATGAGCCATCAATGTGCGCTCACAGCCCAGGAGGCCAACCGTATCCTGAGCTGCATCAAAAGAAGCGTGGCCAGCAGGTCGAGGGAGATGGTTCTGCCCCTCTACTCTGCTCCCGTGAGACCCCACCTGGAGTACTGCGTCCAGCTCTGGAGCCCTCAGCACAAGAAAGACATGGACCTATTGGAGCGGGTCCAGAGGAGGGCCACGAAAACGATCAGGGAGATGGAACGCCTCTCCTATGAAGAAAGGCTGAGAGAGTTGGGGTTATTCAGCCTGGAGAAGAGAAGGCTTCAGGAAGACCTTATTGCAGCCTATCAGTACTTAAAGGGGGCTTATAAGAAAGACGGGGACAGACTTTTTAGCAGGGCCTGTTGCGTCAGGACAAGGGGGAATGGCTTTAAATTAAAAGAGTGTAGATTTAGACTAGATATAAGGAAGAAATTTTTTACGCTGAGGGTGGTGAAACACTGGAATAGGTTGCCCAGAGAGGTGGTAGATGCCCCATCCCTGGAAACATTCAAGGTCAGGTTGAACGAGGCTCCGAGCAACCTGACCTAGTTGAAGATGTCCCTGCCCATGGCAGGGGGGTTGGACTAGATGACCTTTAAAGGTCCCTTCCAACCCAAACTATTCTATGATTCTGTGATCTCCTGGTACTCCATAGATACCAGGAGATATTCATATGAAATCTACAGACTTGGAGGTGGGGGGAACCTACTTCTAATTTTTCACAGGACTGCCTGAGGGTAACACTAGGTTATTCCTAATGATTTCAAGATTTCAGATTGTGATTACTGTTGAGTTTCTTTTAAATCAGAACTGAACAGGCTAATCTGAATATACCTCTTACTAATGAGTTCAGGACTGTGACGCTGGGCAAAAGAAATAACCCTAAACACTTTGAGGACCATTAACTTTAATGTTTGCCTGGTGACGAAAGAATAGTCCAGGCTGTGTGTCTGGGCTTTACAGTGTATTTTTTTTAGTAGAGTGATGACTTTCATTTGGAAACATTAAAAGGTTCAAAATTAGTAAGTGCTGCCATAATGCACACTTAAATCTTGTATGGAAAACATCTCAGTTTACTTCCCATCTCAGTTTTTCAGTGGCAAATGTTAGGGGACAGAGCAAAGCCTGCATTAAATGAGCAGTTGCTGATTTTTTTTATGTATTTACGCTTCTTACATAGTCTGTCAGAGTAGTTGCTGGTTTGTTTATTTTCCCTCCATATAAGATATCAAGGTAATAGGTTTTGCTTCACAAACCCAGGATTATCCCAAATAATGTTCATGATGCAGTCTGATTTTGTTTCTGAAGTCAGATATCTACACCTTTATGTTCATGTTATTTTTTTCAATATTCTGTAGAAACTTGGCTTCTTCTCACAGATATATCTGATTTCTCTGTCCTTCATTTAAAAATCCTGCATTTGAGCATACTCTTCTTTGAAAGGGTTAATTTCACCTCTGCTAATATTATATGACTCTATTAGTTATTAATGCAGTCAACTCATAAACACTGTTTAGGGGGTACTGGCCTTGGAAGAACTTTCCAGGAGACCAATATATCAAATCAATTCTGAAGTCCCTTGACCTCAGGATAGAATTACAGGTTTATAATTTACTCAACACTTACATGACCCAGAGAACAAAGGATTGCCAAGTCAGTCAAAACTAAATTACTCTTGACCTTAAATTAGTCATTTTCATGCTATTAAAACTATAGCTAAATCACTATTGAGATTATTTTGAGCTTATAAATCAGGTTTGTATTTTTCCATATTTATGCTTACAACATAGAACTATACATATACTTTAATGCATATTTAATTATTTTCTGAAAGTTACCAAACAGTTCAGCTTAATACATGGAAGTGTATTAAGTGTTTATTTATACACATTTATGTGTGTCTCCAAAATGTCCACTTTTCTTGTGAATAAAATGAATATATGTAATATAGATCAGCAAGTTATAGCTCATAAGGTGGAGCAGTAAAAATCTTGTAGAGTGATGTCAGCTGCCTATTACTGCTTGAGATTCTGCAGTCCTTAGTCGGGTGCAGGATCAGCTCTATCTATGCTGAGGCATGACAGAGCAGTATGTGTTGCTGACAACTTACATTGTTGACAGTATTTGTCCCACTTTACAGACATGCAAAAATAGTGAGGATAAATAATTGAAGAACATTCCCTCAACAACACTTTTAATTGCATAATTAGGGTAGCATTTTGCAAACCTTAATTTTCAACATAGCTTGATACCTGTCTGCAGCCCATGTAGTTCAGTGAAATAACTCAGGTACAGAATTACTTAGATGTGGGTTTACAGAATCAAACCCTTCATTAATTCTGATCAGATCTTAGCCTATGCAGGTATTTCTCATCAGTCATTTGGAAAGTTAGCTAGTTCCTCCTTCTCTAGGCACTTCAATTAAAAAGCTATTTTTGAAGGTGTAGGAGAGGTGTGCAGGTGCGTAAACACTTTCAGGGTTTAATGCTATGGCTTCCAGGAATGGAAAATTGCAGTTCCACAATGTGACCTGAGATATTTGAATAACAGTGTGCAGAGATACTATATTTTTTAAAACTTCCTGTGCATTTTCAGTACCTCAGTAATGCAAAAAGAGTTTTCAAGAGTCTCCATAGTCTGTAATAGCTGTGTCCCCAGGATGCCTCATATAGAAACACAAGTTGATGGGAGTTGCTTTGGACAGAAATAACATTTTCACTGAAGCTTTCTGAAAACTTCCATCATGTCAGGCAGACATGAATTCCTTCAGAGTCTCTAAGCCAGAAGGAAGCATCTCCACACTATGTTCATAAGCTCAATGTTTGAATGCATTTTATTTTTTTAGACCATCTTAGGTCTTGACATAACATAGACTGGAGTTGCACTCTGGTCAGCGAGGAATACAGTCTTCAACAGGATGCTGCAGTCTTGATTTAAAGACTGTCACAGACAATTTATCACATAATTTAGATTAATGGTTAATTTGCATTTGCTTAGTAGAAACTGGTTTTGGTGATACTCGTTGACTTCAGAGCTCAGCTGAAAATTGATTGTTTTTTTCCATTGCAGCTTTGTTTTTTTCCATTGCAGCTTCTGATCCAAATATTTGAGAAAAATATTCTGTTCGGTTTGAATGAAAATGAACATTTTTTCAATTTTTTCACAAAACTAAAAATGTGTTTCCTGTTGGATTAAATTCTTTATTTGACTCAAAAAGAAATCTTTTTCTCCTGCAGACATGCAAAAATAGCAGAGGATTAGGATTATGAAGCTCCTAGAAAAGAAGGTGTCCTTCTGTCATTTAATATCGTGATGGACCCACATTGTGAGAGGCTTAGGTTCAATTCTTTCCTCAGTTTGAAGGGATCTGAGCATTTTGTTCCCCAGAAGCATGCCCTGCCACCAGATCACAGAATTTTCTGGGTTTGGAGGCCAAGACCCAGCGTCCCATTCATGCTCTTCCACTCTGAAAGGAAACACCCACAGAGACAGGAACTTAAACAGCCTTCTCCCATCGGCTAGTGAATGCTTTAACCACGAGGCTGGTGAGTTGCTTACGTTCTTTGGCTTGGTGAATATTTCGTTATTCCACGCAAAGTGGGGCAAGCCTAGCTGAGAGGAGAACAGCAGAGCCCCAGGTGCCAAGGCTCTCTTCCCTGTAAGTGAGGAAGAAGTAGGAGAAAGAGGAAGGTGTTAAATAAGAGATCTAAAGAAGGACATTAAACAAATCCTAGGTGGATGGGTATTTTATGTGCTGGTTTGTTGGATAAAGATCATCTTTCACAGTTCTGTGAATATTTTCCCTGCTATATCCCATTTCCTTACGTTCTGAATTTGCAAATAATTATGTGCTCACCCATGTTATTTTATAAAATTCATGATGCATTGAAAACATGTAATTCAATTCTAGTAAATGTCCTGAGCAGAATATTGCTCATTCTGTCATGAATGGTTTTTAGAGTAAGAATGCATAGGAGCTAATAACAGATGTAGCATAGACATATCCTAACATACAAATATGTATGGATGCCGGTTTTGAAGAGGTATTTTCTTATTTTCCATTAACCTTTGAGAATACTAAAAATTAGTTCTTTATTCTGTCCTTAGCTCTCTGCATAGTCTGTACAAGTTAAGAGGCCTGAGGAATGTATGGTGTTGAGGTGCATATGGCTGGTTTTGGTAGCCAGGAATGGACTGTATTGTACTGTGGATGAAATCGAACATTTCCTCCCATGTGCTGGGGAGACAAGCATTTTCTCTGTTTGTAACAGAGAAAGAGCTGCTTTAAAGACTCTGTGCTTGAAACTGTTCATCTCTTTGACCAAAAATTGCCACATAAAAAAAGAAGGAAAAAAACCACCCTGGAATTTATGAACTATTTGCCTGGATCTGTTCCCTTAAGAAAAGTATTTTGCTTCAGATAAGTGATAGTATCAGGTTAAGTTGATTATCACTTGTGACACTATATAATTCAGGGAAATTATCAGCTATCACTCAGACTCAACTGGTTCACCAGGTTGTTAGATGCATGTGATTATTCTACTGTGAGCAAATTTAAAGATTTTTTTGGGTAGCCATAAAATGGCTTTATTTCCCCTATAGTTCTCACAGCATGAGGCTTGAAAATTTGAGAAAGATAAAGATCGAAGTGATGATAATATGAATTTTAAGATGGGGAGAGGAGCTTAAAACTTGAGATTAGTGGGGCTTCATGGTTGAGAAGGCTGGTAATAGGAGAGATGAACTGTTGTTTTGTTAAATGCGAACAAAGTCGATCGTGTTCAAAAAAAAGGTTCCTGTCTGATTCCTGGTTTGTCAGCCTCTGCTTCATGTCATGTGAAGTTAAATATCTTTGATTCATGAAGTGTTGTGTAGACATTTGTTGATTTCTATCTGTTCTGGTTTACACTTCTGCCCTGAGGTTTGCTTTGAGTTTCAGGTTTGGGCAAACTGAAATTGTCAAAGTAAATTCACTTTAAATTGCAGTGTTTCAAGTGGTTTTGCTTCGAATCCATGCCAAACCTCAGATTTTGCATAATTTCTTTTTGCATAATTTCCAAGCAAAAAGGTAAATTGTGTCAGGCTCCTTTGGAATGGGGGTTGAAGTTTATAGGTTTATTAACTTTTAGAAAACTAAGCCTGTAATTCATTATCAAACCAGTTCAATATTGTGAGGACTTGTTGGAGGATGGGAGGATACTGGGAAACTTCTGTATAACAGAAGTATACTGGAAGAGAAGAAACATGTCCTTATTTCAGCTTCAAATGGACAGATGGTCATGACCTATTTCACATTTTTGAGCACTGAAATTTTGGGCTTGAGTATGTGAATACTTGAGCTGCTGCCTCATCTCTGCAGTAAGTTCCTTCAGATCCAGAATAAAGCCAATTGCTCAAGGACAAGATAAAGCTAATTTGAGGCAACATCTATATGTCTGTTCCTTGGATAAAAAAATAAATTCCACTTCAGTGGGAGTCTTGTTCCCAGTTTTTATTTCATTCTTACACAGAACTTCCAAGAGGAGTTCTCAGATTGTTGTCAGAGAACAATCAGTGGAAATGTGTCAAATGAAATAAAGATTCCTTTGTTTTTTGTTGTTTTTTTTTTTTTTTTGTTTGAACATATTTCTGTATCTAGATCTTAAAAACAGCCTTCAGCATTGCTGACATAATTAATTGCTTGTATTAAGTGTTCTAATTACAGCAATTCAGGTGGTTAGCCACCTAAATGAGTGCATAATTATTTAGAAACACTTTTCATTGCAGTACTGGCATCCTCAAGGCCCAATTAAAAAACCCAAACAAAACACACAAAAAAATCAAAACCGAGAAGGTTGAGACTTTGAAGCACTGATACTAATAGCTATTATCCTGTTAATTAGATCACCTCATATGTACTCAATACTATATGGATATCTTTTGCTTCTATCAGATCTTCATTTGCTAATAACTTTCAGTGAACACAGAGCTGATGATCTTTCAAGTGCAAAAAAATTATTAAAATGGAGTTTTTCCATGAGAAAGCTTTGAGGGGGAGAGGGAGTTTTATTAATTTGATTTTTTAACAGAAGGAGTTAAAACAAAATTCGATGCAAGCACAGTTCAGAACACTGTGATTAGTGGAAAATTGTCAAAGTTAAGTCCGTACCAATCTTTGAACTGGATCTGCCCAGCATGGTCTGCCGTTTCATAGGATTCATAGCATGGATGTGCCATTCTTTAATAGTATCCTGTAAACCAGTTTACATCTTCTCTAAGGCATGTGGTCTTCATTCTGCACCAGATGATGCAGTGTAGAGTATATGTCTTCAGGGTAGAGTCCCAGTTACTGGGAGGACAAAGGGCATAAACCAGATAAAATGCATTAATTTTATAAGAGGATAAAATATTTCCTTTTTGGAAACAAATGTGTATTAAAATGGAATAAAATGAAACATATTATCATTTCAGGCTCAAATGCTTTCAGAATCTTTTGTTTCGTAATGACTTTTAAAATATTTTTCCTGTGAGTTAGGATGGAAACAAAGACAGGAAAATCAGAATTCCCCAGAGCATGAAGACACAGATTTCCTCACTTGCTATGAAAAAAGAATTTTTCCTGTTCTTTAATAGTAAGTCATGAGCAACTGGTATATGAACGCTTTCCTTCTGTTTGTCCACTGGCTGAGCTAAAGGTCTGCCAGAAAAAAGAAAGGCAAGAGATAGCATCTTTTCCTGAAGGTAAAGAAAAAATGCGGTCTTTGAACAGAAAGTATTTTCTCAATGAGCAAGTGAAATCTCTTGGAATAAGTAGCTCAGCAAAACTTCTGGTTTCAGTGATAGTTTTGCACAAGTGGTGGTTGCAACTTTTGGCAAGATATTTATTTCTGTAGTAAACTATTGATAAGCACTGCATATTTTCAGTATTAGGCAAGTGAGGCCTGTAAGATTTTTATGCATGTTCTTACATGAAACACAGGGTGGAAAAATAATAAGTGTCTGTGGCCACACAAATTTCCCTGTAACGTTCTGTGAGTATGATCATTGTTGTCTGCAAAATAGTTTACGGACACTAAAATTTTAAAAGAAGGAAGATCATTATTTTTGCCTGGTTTTGAAATGCCAGTTCCTCTAATAGCAAAGTGATATTCTTTCTTGGCACATGGGCTTGTAGAACCTGGTGTTGGAGCTCAAAAGTGGGCTGTGACTTGGTGATGGGAGTTCACAAGGCCATTGTGAGAATATATGTGTTTTTGACAAGACCTTTGAAAGGCAAAAATCTGAAGGTGATCAGTTAGTAAGTCAATTTTAGAGCTAGCTTTCAAGAATCTTTTCTGCTGGTATAAACTGGTTGTTGTGTACCAAAACTCAATACAAGACGTTAGGGGAGGGCAAGGTGATTTTATTTTGAAATGGCTAGTTTCAGTGATTCACACTGTCATAATCACATACTCACAAATACAAAGATGTGTGTACCCAAGCAGTCTGTCTACCATGCCTGTATCCCAGCTGCACGTATCCAGGTGGGCTGCTCAGGGTTTCTGCAATTGCACGGAGGGCCGAGTAATGCTCTACTGAGTCTTCATCGTGTCTGCTGGGATCTCCTCAGGATGGCAACCAGGTGCCACTGAACCTTTTTTGCCTTTGGAAGCTGACAGTGATCAGGATCTTTTACCTCTCTGTGTTCTCCCACCTCTGGGAATCATTAGGATTTATTCTCTGTACTGTCTCCTTACTAGGGTGTCTTAAGACTCCAGATAAACCAGATAAAATGAATAGTCCTCTTCTGTATTTTCCTACCATCACCTCTTAGCGGCTGGAGTCCTTTTTCAGTCTAGGTGGATGCAGTTCCTGACTGTACCTGTTCCTTTGTGTTCCTGAATTGGCTATCTTCAAAAGCTGCTCATAAATGTGCTGTGATGTTGATGGTCTAGGTCCCACAAGCACCTGCCATCCTCACAGAGCTTTTTGTGCTGTTTTTCCCTTTCTGTTGCTTCCACACGCAGACCTTCCCATTCACTCTCCATTCCTGCCAGTCTAAGCATTTCCATTATGAATCTCTATAATTACTGATAGCATGACTTAAACCACGGGCAGAAAAATAATTAAAAAAATGGTTTAGGATTTCAGTCTCTCCTTGCAATTCCCCAGAGAGCAGTACTCTCTCTTCCCTATACCAGTGCATGGTCTCCCTGCCAGGCCAGAGGCAATGCATCTGGCACCGCTGAAGGTCCCTGAGGGAAAGACAGGGCTGGAAAAGGCTAAAATTGCTGCTACTCCAGTTGGAGAGAGGAGCCTAGAAGCTGAATACTGACAAATTTAAATAAAAAATAAGGCACTTCTTAACAGTATATAAAGGTCTTTATATCAAGGCCAGATGCCTTTCTGGAAAGTTACTTTAGTCCTACACAAGGTTTTTGGCTCAGGGCAAGGGCAGCTGTGTGAAATGCAATCCCGTGCACTGTTGAGCAGGTCACGTTCATGATCTAATGGTCCTGTTTGGCTTCAGATGTTGTGGATGTCTTGCATTGCTGAGTATCTGGTGAACAGGGAACTAATTCCCAAACAGATTGCTCAGGTGCTCAGGAGAGGAGAAGCAGAGGTTGTGAAGGTGGAGAGGGAAGAATGCTTTGGAAAATAGCCTCTGCTTAGGGGGCAGTGACATGGCAGTTTACCCCAAGCCTGCAGATCAGTCTCCCTTGTTCCTTACCATCATTAAGGGAAAAACATATTGTCACTATTCTTTTTTTTCTGCTGAGTCATTCTATAAATAAAATACATCTTCATTTGGGCCTGCTAATTGCCTTAAAATCCTCAGTGAAGTAAGCCTCATGACACCTCCACGACTTAGACAGGTTTTACGCTTACTTTATAAACATATAAACTAGAGCATAGCCAGGTAAAAGGACTTGCACAAGATCACCCAGAGAGACAGAGGCTAGTTAAATCAATCAATTCAAGAACCCAGGAGTTGTGTTTCCATAGCCCCTGCTGTAACTACTAAATCACAAGAGCTACTAAGGAAAGATCCTGCCAAAAGCCACTGTTTTTTGTTTTTTAAAACCGCAAGAAGCATTTTGCTCAATTCCACAGGGTCTCTCCCTAGTACTTGGTGCAGATTAATTAATTACTTATTTTTTAGAAGAAATGTAAAGCCTTGGGCAGCCCAAAAGCCATTGAAGTTTTAATTCTCAGAACTGTTCCCTGACTTGACTGTTATCCAGTTCCTATTCAGGCAAGATAGGAATTAAGATTAATGACCCCAAACAAACTGGTATTTCAGAGAATCAGTCTTTGCCAGGCATTATATTCTCATGACAGAAAATCATTGAGGCATAAATACAGCACTCAGTCATTGGTGTATATTAACAACACCACGTTGTTCCCATAAATGCTGAATACAGTGAAGAGGAAAATGAAGTCTTAAAGTTCATTAATTTGGGTTGTGGCATGTTTTAAAGTAAGCAAACCAGAGCCCATCGAATAAGGCTGTACCAGCCTAGTTCTCCCTGCACCGCTGTGAAGGCTATTCGGATTCCAGAAAGGCATCTCCTCTGCTGGGAGGTTGTTTGGGCTTGGTCATGGCTGTCTCTGTGGTGCCTTTTACTAGCTAGGCATTCAGTTCTGTTGGCATTTTTTAAAAGGTGAATCAACGAAGACCAAGTCTTAAGGAGAGAGAAGTGAAAAAATACCTTTAACTGCTAGGATCAGCGACTGTTGTAACATGTGGGGTAAAAACGTGTCATTATCTGTCAGGGTTTGTCCACCTCCCAAGAAGGTGGTTGTGGCTAGAGTCTGTTTTCTCAGCAAATGAGAATTGGCGTGGAGACAAGAGCATTTCACCTATCCTGGGACCAGAAGTAGTCATGGTACAGCGCTAATACAGGAAGTTATTGTGGCAATTTCTAGAAGCTGTTTGCTCAGAAAAAAAAAAAAAAGAAAATCTTTGTATTTGTTTGTATTTCCACACTGAAAAGACATCCCTATGACATCATCTTGTTTGTTCTGACACTGCAGGAAGAATGGAAGAAATAAAATGGCAGAAAAGAGACGAGGCACTTTTATTTTGCTGCCAACAAAACATAGAGGAAAGATGTAACCAAAATATCCAATGGTTACTTTAGTTCTCAGAGACAGTTCAGCAGATGAATTGTTGTTCAAGGGCAGTTGGGCTCCCAGACACAAGAGCATTCTGTAGTAAGCTTAATTACTCATTTTAATTATGCATTTTAATTAGCAAGGGACTAACACAGAGCTTTTCTCCCACTTTCTCAATAAACCCACTTTGTAATATTACAGAACAAACTTGTAACTGAAAACTCCAACTGTCTAGGGTTGAGAAAAACAACTCAAAGTTCAAGGGGTTTTCTTCCTCATTAAATCACATTCAGTGAGCAGGTTACATCTACCTCTGATTATTTTCAGGAGCTTTCTACTTTTTTTATTCTGTTCATGGACAACATCAAGAGAACACCCTGTACTGCTTCTCCCAGTGGTGTTTCCTCTGCCAATATATTGTCTTGCCAGTTGCTCCCTATAAATGATGTCCTAGTTCTTCCTCTTCTAACAGTTTCTCCTCAGAGCTGTTCTTCTGTCCCTGTGCTGTCTTCCCTGCCCCAATCCCTAGGAGCACTGCTATAGGAAATCTGCTTTCTTTCTCATTGACTTCAGGGAAGGCCAGGTTAGAGAGGCAAGTAGAAGCAGAGGCAATTGCATTCTGGAATGAATTCAGAGAGGCAGCAGTGTATATGGTGAGGGATGGATGGAGATAGCAAATGCCACAAAATCTTCAGCAAAATAAGCAGATGCCAGAATGCAGCCCCCCCCCCGAACATGTCACTTCTGTATTCTTTCCTACTTTGGCTGGTACTGTACCTGCTGAGGAGGGATTTGCAGAATCTGCAGCATTCCTTCATAAATTGAGGCTGTCAGCAGAGCTTGGTGAAGCCAAATAGGCCTCGAGGCTGCTATGTTTTGAGAGAAGCCAATCCTAGTTTATTTATAGTTTCGAGCCAAACGTGGGCTTGAAAAGAAAAGGTTCAGATAAGGATATGGTTAGAATAGAGATGAGGTAAGTTTAAGGTGGGATTGTGATTAGGAATAAAGGGAAAAATAAAGTTGTGCCAACATTTTCTGAAATGTTCTCTCAGGTTTCAGTGCAAATGGCATCTTAGAAAATTTCCATCATGTAAGTGGTGGAAATTCTCCAGAAGTATCTGTTCTTCACAAAGCTTTGATGAAATGTTACAAGACTGGAAACCTCTTCTGTTATATTTATGTTGTACTTCTCTGCTGCTCCTGGCTTGGGGTGAGCTCTGGAATCAGAATCGTCGCTGACATTTCCAGGTGTTTGCATGTCAGATTCAAGCTGCAACCTTCTCTTAACTCGAGTGGTTTAAAAGGCTCGAGGCATTTTGTCTGGCTTTGGTTAGCTGAAGGCAATACTAATTTTATTTTCATTTATTGGTAAGAAGATTTTTTTTTCATTTGGACATTGTAACTTCCCTCAGTATTTAAAACACACTATATAAGCTTCTTTTCTTTATGGTTTTTGTGATGACAACCATCTCTCTCCACCACTTGTCTCCATCAATAAAAGGTCCACATAGTGCGTGTGACTGCATATGGACTAACTGCTGTGCCTGTCTGTAATAAACTCTCTAATTTTATGTCCTTTGTGATTTCTGTTTTCCCACCCTTCTTCTCCCCCAACAACTTAGTGGCACATGCTATACATATGATGGGATAATTACACAGTTTAGCTACATTTGAATACAGGTGATATTCATCTCTGCTAAATATTGTCCTTCAGTAACAGTGGGAATCTGCAGTTTAATGAAAAATCCCGCCTCTGAAAGCGAGCGGCCTGTGCTACGTGCATCTGGAGACAAAAAGTACTCTGTGATGCCAACATTTCATGTTTTGTATTGATTCTGGTAATGCTTTCAGTGCAAATAAGGCTTGCTTTATATTTTACCTAATAAAATATCAGTCCATTTGAGATAATTGTACATGAGAAAAATTAAAGTTATGCCCGAGAATCAAAGTTCTTTCCCAGAAACAGAGCTGGAAAGTGAATACTCTTAATCAAATGTGAAGGGAAAACAAAAAGGCAGATGGAGGTCTGAGCTTCTCAAATAACTTCTTTACATTTCAGTTGCCATCACTGACCTAGTCACTGTTTGTGCTGGCTTAGATGCTGTCAAGTGAACAACTCCAGAATAGATGATGCTGTATGTTACTCTGGGCAGGAGTTACAACATTATCCAATGATCAGTATTAAAACAGAGTTAGTATGACTTTATATGTGTTTTCCTGCTAAGCAATCAAAACGTAACAAATGAATGAAGCTCAGCAGTAATCCAAGTACTGTAAGCGTGTATCCTCAAACCAGTTTTGCAAATTGGGACAGAGAGCTATAATTGACCTTGCTGAAGTGGCCTTTATTTTCCACAGTTCATGATCAAAGTAGTTACGTTACACTGAATAACTCTTCTAATTCACAACACCTGAATAAACAGCAGGAAAACCAGCCTGGAATGCACGTTCCACTATCTGCAGCCATCCTGCAGCACAGCCTGAATAAAGTCCTTCCCCTTGTCCCTACACTGAGAATGATTAAAAAATGCTTTCTGGACTGAAAGGTGCATCACACTGATAACAGGCTTGTTTGGAGGCTTGATCTGTGCCTCAGCTTGGCCTTGGAATAGTTGTAACTGTGCCTGGGTTTAGGGTCCATTTCCATATCTGTTTTTCACTTAAAATATTCCCTGGCTGTTCCAAAGCACATTAAGCTTAAAGTTATCGGACTCCATACAAAAGAAGAAGAAAAAGAGTAGGTCTGAACTGGCCAACACAAGCTTTTAACAAACAGAATGGTATATAAAAATAAAAGAAAAAAATCCCTGTGGATAGTTTCCAGAGTTGCTTTGGATTTGATCATCTCTCTTTCCTCCTCTGGTTCAATTATTTTCAACTGAAAATGTTTGGCTTCTTTGGCTTAGGCTACCGCCTTTCTGCAGTTAAAAAAAAAAAAGTCTCAAATGCATCCAAGTGTTTTAAGCTAAAAGTAGTGACTTCTCACAGTGCTCTCTGAGCCACGCGCAGAGGACCAAACCTGGGGCTGCGGTGCCTCCTTGGCACACAGCCGCCCCGCCAGGCTCAGCAGCCGTATAGGCATACTCAAAACCTGCAGAGGGGAAGGTCGAGTCAGCCAGCAAAGAGGGGCCCCTTTCCCCCTCACCCTCTAGAATAGTTGCCGGAGAGTTACTCAACATCGGATCAGGGTGGGGACTGCTTGTTAACATAAATATTCCAGGCCCTCAGCCCGCTCCTCTTTTTCCCTGCCCTACCACAGTGATATGACAGCCCAGGAGTCCATAAGCCAAACCAGGAAAGACTCATTGTAATTAAGGATAGGTTTGACTGCTTTTAAAATTGAGCATCCTGCTGAGCAATCAGTTAACAGAGAGGTAAGGAACACATGCTGTTTTGCAAACAGGTCCAAGGCTTGGGTCCTACTTGAAGACATAGTTATAGATGGTGTCAGTATCATTCATGGATCCAAGTATATGTTATTTCAGTAGACATTTCACGGTATCCATTATAGTTACAGATGTTACAAGCTTCCAGTATTAGTTTTTTTATGTGCTCATAACTTTCCAAAACCCTGATCACTTCCGTTCAAATGTCATTTTGTTCTCCTTTGCAGTCTTTGGGGGGAAGGTTTTAACAAAACCTTCTTACCTGTTGTTTAGGTTAAAAGATGGGAAAGTACACTGTTGTCTGTCAATAAAACTCTAATCATATTCTTCTGAGCAAAACATACACAAAAAACAACCCACCCAATAGTAACACCCCACCTCAGCATGGACCCCATCCTTACGAGGTCTAGCGTTTATGTTTGGTTTTATGGGTAAAGCTTTTAAACAATTTAAACAATTTTTTAATGTACTGGAAAGCATCTCCTGGTGTGTGTGCGCCACTGCCCTCAGCTGCACAGAGGCAGGAGAGCTTGGCTGCTTTCATAGGGGCGGAGGTGTGGTCACCCACCCACCCATATTCCTATTTAGAGCAAGTGCTCAGGTCCTACTGACTTCATTTGGGAACTAGAGCTATGAAAGTAGTTAAATCTTCACCTCCATGGGAGTTAGGCACCATAATACCTGTGAAGATCTGTCTGTTTCTGTCTTCTGTCAGTAGAAAATGCCACGTGGAAAGAGTGTGCAAGTATGCTCCACACTGTGGAGTATGCAAGTATGGTGTCCACCACAACCCACGTGGGTTGTTGTTTCATGAGTTGCATATCTCAAAATATCTAGGAGATTCACTGCAAGCAGTGTTGTGTTTCTATTGAGCATTACTAAAGCATGACCTAAAGCATCTCTGGCCTTTTGTTCTCTCCTGTTGTATGCTTCTGGCATGTAACAGACAGACACCCTCAAGGCTGAAAGGGTTTTGCCTAATTCAAGGTTTTGGGCTAAAATATAAGGCTTAGCAGGATAAATGTATTGGGCTAAACACAGGGATAAATGTAACCTGGCCAGTAATAGCTGTAATTATCCATTCTGGACATCAGTGCTAGGAAATTATGAAAATCAGCTAAAATCTCCAAAAATGTTTAGGATCACAGTCAGCCACAGTGCCACAACCCCCCGTCAGGAGGATAGCTCTGCTTACTATACAGAGCCGGGAGTTTAACTCATCTAGAGCTGCTCTCTGTCATCTAGAGCTGCTATGCTCCTTACGGATTTATTGAGGCAATTAAGATAACACATCCACATATCTCAGTCTATGGATTTGCACCTTTTCACGCACTCTTTTTTCCATTAAAGCCAGGTTTCATGTATTTGTCCCTTAGTTTAATACTAGTGACCGTCAAATCTGAACAGTAACTTACTCGTTTTTCAAAATTTGCTCCCAATGAGATTGGTGTGAATTTTGCCGGTTGGAACAGGCCAATATCAAGTGCTTCTGAATTATACTCAGGTGATTTTCTTTGCTGTATTTCACAAATAAATAACTTTTCTCTCTAAAAATGAGGCCTGTTCAACTGTGCATCAAGTTCCAAGAGTCAGCCTCATGGTTTTGGACACTTAAACTTGCTAACACATTGGAAAAAGTTCTGTAGCTCTGATTTCTGCTGAAGGAGGGGAATTAGGAGGAAAATCCTGCCTTGGTTTGTTTCCTTCTCTGACTTCTTTAAGCTTATCTATTTGAGGCTGTTTAAACAATGCATGAACCATCTCATATGGATTACCTGAAAAAACCCCTCTTAAGTATATATATGAAGTCTCACATCATTTAGAGCTAGGGGATAATTTCAAGCTTTTATCTTAACTGGTACACAAAGGAGGTAGCCTAAACCCTAAACCTTAAATTGTGATTCTTTTCTGGTTATAAAAATATATATATATTACTTGTATGGGCTGACACACAAAGTTTCTCTATCAAGTATGTGCCATTTACAAGCAGAATGTTGTCTCCATTCTGGTCACCAGCCACAGGAGCTCAGCTGGGGCCCTGAGTGTCAAGCTGAGGGTTTTTCTTTCACCATAATAAAGGTCCTGTAGGCTAAACTACTGGTAGTCCGCCAGTGACACTTCTGAAATCCCTTTGATGGGCTTACACAAATGCAAAGATTCGTACTTAGCAATGCTGTTGATAGTATACAACAATGATGGTTCTTGAATTGTGCTCACCCTGCATTATCTTCTGTGTGTTTGCATGCRTGAGCGTATATATATGGATATGTGCATGAATATACATAGATACATGAAGTGTGAGGATATATGTAGTGTAGACACCTGAGTTTCACACATATTTGTGCATGTATTGAATATTAAACTGGAAGCTGAAATGGAAAGAGCAAGAAACAGCTACTGAAAGCTTATTTTAAAAACCCTGTTCCTGTGGCTGTGGTATCTCACCCAATCAGAATCACTAATTTTATCAAAGAGAAATTATAAAAATGAAAAATTACGCTAGTTCTTAAATACAGTCCCTGTTTGTTTAGCTTTTATTTACTTCACTTTGAAATTATACACTGTAATCTTTCCACTTTTTAAAGACTTTAGCTCTAAACTGTGGCATCCAAGTAGGTGGCCTAGCCAATACTTCCTTTTCCCCAGTCAGATACACTGGGAAGAGGTGGCAGATTGTGTTTTCAGGAGACTTGAGAAACTTGCTGGCAAGCTTTCCTAGGGTTATCATCACATGTCAAAGATGATGTCTGTATAGAACATAGATTTCCTAACAAAGCGGCTTCCTTGGAAGGAAAATTTTGTTTTCTTTAGTTCACTCATTTTGAATGAATGAAGAAGTCCATGGGGAAGGAGTCAGTCCTTAAATAAAATACTTGTTCTTGTAATTACCGTATTCCTGCTTCCTCTCTACCCCTCCAAAATTCACTGTAAATAAGAGGGTGTGGTAATTAATTGCCAGCCAAGTGGCACAATTAATGTTCTGCAAATACAGTATCCTCTGGGTGAAGTGATATTGCTAAGTTATAATATGTCCAGTTCTGTGTTTGAATACCAATACAGCCAGCCACATGCACACGCACACTTGTGTGCCAAGAGGGTGTGTTCTGTTAATTTTACTGCTTTTTAGATGTGATACTTCAATTTTTCTTTCCTTCCTAGAGAATTCAAAGTACTTTTTAAAGGACTTAATTTCTGTTCAATAGAGCTCATGGGCAAACACTCAATAAATGCAAAATAAGGAATGCAGTCATGGTTCTAAAAACATTTCACATTCTTCAAACTGATGCCAGTTGTATGCATTGACAGTAATCCTGTCTAATCCCCTCCACATGTATTATCTTCGTACACCTGCTTTCATTGTCTCACTTATCAGTTTTTTATGCTTAGAACCACAATATACAAGAGGGTAAAGCAACAGAACAAAATACACATGCACACACAGTGTGTTATGCTACAATTTTGCATTGTAGACATAAAATATATTTGTAGATTTTGGTGCTTAGAGTCAACATCTTCTATTAAGATATTTTTCCTACTTTTTTCCCCCCTCCCCACTGGTGTATGTCTGTGTTTGTCTTTCTTGGCAGATTAACTGAAGCACATCGAACAGCTGTAAAAGTCATCAGGAGAATGCAGTATTTTGTAGCCAGAAGAAAATTTCAGGTAAGCAGCACCATTAACCATAAGTACAATTTGTAAGCTTAAGTATATGACATTGAAAATGCTCTGAGAGTGAACTTGTCTTTGCGCATGTGGCTGTAATAAGTCAAAGGTACTGTTTAGGCTCTTGGCCTCATACTTACTCTATGTGGATTTTTTCATAGCATGGGCAAAACTATCAACCGTCCATGGGTATAGTGCGATACGAAAACCTTCTGAGTTTGTGGAGTCAGCATAGTTATTTTCCACGTCTCTTTTTTACTGCATTTGTTTTGTTGGGGTTGTGTTTGTTTGTTTGTTTTACTATACTGATCAATATATAAACTACTTACCCATCTACTAAGAAGTGAAGAAAAGACTCTGCTAGAGTGTCTGCTAAAATACTATTACTGTCTATACTGATCATCTAAGGACTGGTTAGAGAATTCAACTAATTGCGTGCTATGTATGGCTGACAGATCAAGAGACCTTACTGATGAGTACTGTGCTGTGTAAAGTTGCTTTCACATTTGTGGCCCACATTTCCAAATTTGTTCCCCAGAATGGGACACCATAGAGAGGCCATATTTTATAAAGTTGTGGAGCATCTGCCCTCTGGAAATTTGCTGTCTTTATGAAATCTTAAGTTAAATTTCTCAATCAGGTTACAAAGTGCTCAAACTAAATGTGCTGTATTGGAAAAACCGTCTTACTTTGCCTGTTTACTAAGGCCCATTATGATAAAACTTGTTTGGAATGTGATTCTGGTCTCATCATTCTCATCACCCATGTGCTGGTGGAAATGAATAATTAACTTCTGGCCTGATTTTCAAAGCCCCTGTTATTTCCATCTGAAGGTTCATGCTTTTTTGTCCAAGAGGGTCCACTGCAAGTTAATCAACTTTCATAATCCTTTTGAAGAGGCTTTAAAAAGATAAAGCAAGAACCTAAATTTCAAGCAAGTTTGATTAGAGCTGAGCACTTAATTGCAAGGGATAGAAGTCTGAGATAAGCTTACAGCACTCAGAAGACTCTGAATTGGGGCAGACAGAATAGCACATACATTTCCCAAGCTCATGCAGAAATGTATCTTCAGATGACCTTACCTTATGAAAGAAGACTAGGAGAAGTCAGTTTGTTTAACTCAGCAAACAACAGGAGAACAGGATTATATTGTAAATACACCAGAGAGATAAACATTTGGGAAATTAAAAAAAAAAAAAAAAAAAAAAAAAAGAAAAGAAAAGAAAGAAAATTAAAGGCACCATTCCTGGAAAATAAAATCAGTATATAAATGAGTTAGGATAAAAATTAGGCTATTTCAAACCACCGGAGACCTAATGTTCTGGAGCTGTCAGCCAATAGCAGTTATGCCAAACCTTAAAAACTGAACTTGATCAGTCTATGGAGAGGATTCTGTGAGTTGGTGTTAGTGATAGGGAAGAAGAAGAAGAAGAAGGAATTATTTTCTGGTTTTTTCTTTCTTGGGGCTGTGAAATATAGCTTACAGGACTCCCCATGCTAATTAGATTTTGGAAGTTCAAAGCCAGGTGATATTTTGAGTTTTGCATTAGGAGCTCTAAGCACCCTGGATGTAGAAAGCTGAGCCCAAATGGCCAGGAGTTGGGATTATGGACAGAATGGAGAGAATGAAAGTTAAACAAGTTCTTTAAGTTCTGCATTTACCAAACCTCCCTGGAAGCCCATTACCTCCTGCCTTAAGTTGTATTGTACTAGCATTTCCTAATAAAAACATGACAAGAGATTGTACCAAAGTTTGGCAGGACATAAGATGCTCAGATCTAAAGCTTTATGGGAAAAGAGCAGAGAAAAATGGTGAAAGTTGGAAGGATATTTTTACTATGCTTTAGAGAGGACTCAGGCAGACTGGAGTTTGCAGTACTTTGCAGCTATAGGATTCAGAGCTGATGATTTGGTAAAAGGGATAACAGATAGAGGACTTCTTTTGAGGGAGAAAAGAAATTTCATTGGGAATGAGTAGAATTAATTATGCATGTAGTAGCCCATGGAGGAGAGGGGAGGGAGGTGGGGAAAAATCCCCAGCACATCTAGGCTCTGCGCCATGCATCATGTTTAAATAGAGAGTGTCCAAAGGAAAGGACAGAGGATTTAGCCAAAATGCTCTCAAAGCACCCCCGCTAGTCAATCTAAAGAGTGATACTGGCACTGTTTCTCTGGGTGAAGACAATAGGCTGCTTTTCTGGCCAGAAATAGTGATGTGTCAGCGTCTGCAAAATGTGAGGCTGGGGAAGGCAAAAAAAAAAAAAAAGAAAGGCGATAAACTGAAAGCTGATACCTCCCTCCCCCGCAAAGTATCTCTTCTCACAAATGCACACAAATGTACACGCACACTACCAAAGCCATGAACTCTTCTGAAAGTAATAATGCAGGTAAGTGCTGACGGCTGAGCGCAAGGAAGGCATTTTATCACGAAGAGCTTTTGCTTCTTCATTCATTTCACAGGATTTGTTTCCATTCCAGTTCCATGCTTTCATTTGAAATTTCTAGGATCCTGTGGCTGCCTTCCAAGCATGACTCCAGCACATACTGTAGGTGTTCAATGCATGTGTGCAGTGGTGCATGCTAATGGCTCTGGCTGAAGCTGTGACAGAGTAGAAACAGACAACAAGATGACTAATGAGCTGTTTTCAGTAATTTCCAATTACTAGATTTGCAGTTTACCTTTCTTTTTTTTCTTCTTTCCTTGAGTCAGAGCCAAAAAGGAGACATCTTGCCCCACATTTCCCATAGGGGTTGGTATGGCTTTGAAAATGCTGGTATTTTCTAAAGGACATCATTTGTGTTTATTCCGCCACACACACACATTATTTTTACTTGATAAAATTTTACCATGCTGCACTTTTTGCAAATTCTCTAGACTTGTTTCAAAATTATGCCATAGTAGTTATAGCAAGAAACCAGAGCTTGGCAGAAGCATTAGATTGGATTCTCATTAGAATGGAAATAAAGCTGGGCAGATGGCAGTTTTATAGATCTCTTGCATTTTTTATCTGTTTTATTTATTTGAATTGCACCTTTTTTTCTGACCTTGTAGGTATCATTAAAGACAAAGAAGTGCAAACAAAATCTATGTGCAGCAGCCTTCAGACTTATGCAAAGCATCTGTCCTCCCAGTTACTTAAGCAATAATATTTCTGTCACCAGACGTCTTTAGTCTTTAGAGGCATTTGATTCTGGGTCCAAGTGTTATGAATTGGGCCTATCTCTGTGGTTCAGTCCTCTGACATTATGATTAACATATGGTTTTGGAATGAGTCAAGAGATATCGCACATGATAGTCTTAGATAAATTATGTATCTTGGGTTTGTGTTTTTTAAATACACTGTGAAGGTCTAATATTTTGCTCAGTATGAAGTAACATGAAGACATGACTCTAACTGACAGTAATGGGAATCATTTGGCTCTATCTCCACAATAAATATGCACTCCTACAATGCCTACATATTTTTTATTCATTGCAACAACTGTTGCAAAATGGAAAGCAAATAACCTCTGGAAGATGAAAAATAGAATGAAGGCCTGTCTGAAATAAAAATCAAGTTTAAACTATTCTTACCTTTCAATCTCATGTATGACTCCTTTCACAGCAAGCTCGGAAACCATATGACGTACGTGATGTGATTGAACAGTACTCACAAGGACACCTCAATATGATGGTTCGGATAAAAGAACTTCAAAGAAGGTAGGCCCTGTCTACCTCATGAAATATTTGATTTCTCTGGTGCCAGCTGGCTTTAGGAGAGATGTGTACTTAATGAACAGTAATTGTCCAAAATTGCAAGCACAACAGGGAGCATAATATCTAGAGGATTTAACTTAGAGTCATTTTTAACCCTTTTTATGACCAAGTTTACAATTATCCTTTATCCTCCTCTCCTCCTCCTCCAAGTGAAATTAAAAGAAATTAAGGTACATGCTGTGAAGTTTATAGTATGAAGTGAGCTTTTCTGTGCTTTTCTTAGAAAAGGAAAACTTTTCAAATAATGATTTACCTTTCTGTCCCCTCTCTGTGGTTCTCCACAATTGACAGAAATCTGGTTTGCTTGTGCTCCCCTCTCTATCTGGAACTTTTCCCTTCCCACATTCCTCCATGCACATGCTTTCTCCGAGTTTGGGGATCGCAGCTGAAATATTTTGCCACAAAACTATTCTCTTCTGTTTCAGCACAAAGTGCTTTTCTCTTTACAAATTAACACTGCGGACTGGGACGCCAGACTGAACTCCTCTGGCCCTTAAATGAAATGAGAAAAAAAAAAAAAAAAAAAAAAAAATCCTGTTGAATGGAATCTACTGTGTCAACATATATAGGTATTAAATCTGCCTGCATGAGATTCAAGGAATAGTTGCAAATGTTATTAAGAAGCCATTCTGTTTGTATAGTCTTTGTTACTAGATCACATATGACACAGGATAACTATCTTTTTTAGTTACAACATGAAAGTCTAAGAAATAAAATATTAGTACTCATGAAAATAACAATAATAATATGGTTTGATTTGGGAAAAAAACTCTAAAGAACTAAACTGATGACTGTATGCAGAAAATCATGCTAGTCTCATGATTTTACTTGCTTTGTTTTAGGCTTAAAGCTACTGTAGATTCTCATGTAAAACGTGCTCCTATGCTTTTCATAGCAACAGAGTTTAAGTTGCTTGGTAATTGCACTGCTGGTAATTCTATGTTTGCTTTTCAGATTGGACCATTCCTTGGGAAAGCCAGGCCTTTTCCTCTCAGGTATAGTGACTGCATTTTATGAAGAATTATTAGCTTCATAACTTTGTGAAAATACCCATGGCTACAGTAATATGGATTTATAATCCAGCCAATTATGCATGAATATATAATTCTGTTAATAAGGCCTGGAACGACTGTGGAAAGACAAATACCTTGCATTCAGGTGGTAGTGGAGTAAATGGCAATTAAGAATAAATGTTAAAAATGTCTATCAGTGCACAATGAGTTGGAAACATATTGCTGGAAATTTTTCCACAAAAATATTCTTTCTAAATCTTTTGTGCTGGGGTTAGAATATATGTTGGTTCCACTTAAAAAGATTTCTTCCTTTCTGAACAACCTATGGATTTCAGTTTTGGAAAGCTCAAAGGAAGATCAAGGGTATCATTCAGGAAGAGCTGGGGTAGCCTTGAAAGCTAGACTGATAGAAGTGGTATGAAATTCAATCATAAAAAATGCAAGATCAGGCACAGGGAAACAAATAAAAAAAATCTCCTACATGCTAATAGTGGTGAACACTCTGGCATGTCTGAGAAAAAGAAAGGCCTGGTCTGCTAATTAGTTGTAAGCAAATGCCAACTGAATGTAAGAAAATGCTGTGATATGTCCATGAAAAAATTAGTCTGATCCTAGAATCAGGAGAGAGATTTTCAAGACGTACAGGGAAATACACGTGTCTTTGCACACGACTCAGGTAAGGCCTTATGTGGCGTATTGTGCAAAAATTTGATTCCACATCTTTAGGAAAGACTAACTGCAACAAAAATAGGGAAGAAATACTAGGATGACTAGGGAAAAGGAGAACCTATTCTATTAGTGGGAAACAGAAGTTTGCTCTTTTTAACCTAGCAAAACAAAGGGCTGGAAAGGGTTGTCTGTTAATTCTGCAAGGGGAGTAATTACCTGTGAGGCAAAAGAAATCTGTAAGGGAAAGGACAGTGCAAGCAGAAGAACAAATGCTTGTGAACTGGCCATAAATACATTTAAGCTGAAAATGTATGGCCAAGAGGGAAGTCCCTGGCCATGCACAGCGGTGAGATTCTGGGAAAACCTTGTGGTGAGAATCATGGAGATCAGAAACCTGAGTGCTTGTATGGGTAGGACTGAAAGAAGTGTTTATTTTTTATCGCAAGAGATTGACTTCAAATTTCCAGAGGCCCCATCTCGTTCTCTGTCCCTACAAGCTCAAAAGTGACTTAGGAACTGAAGTCCCATATCCCCAAGTGACTTTGAGCACTCATGGGTATAAGTGTAACTGAGGGTGCCCAAGTTATTTCAGAGCCTTTAAAAAATGCCATATTATCAGTGGTTAAAATGGTTTATACTATCAGAATGAGGAGCATCTCTCAAAACATATTTTTAACATCTGATTGCTGCAGAAGACTCAGTAGTACAATCCTCTTTCCATGTAGCTGAGTTGGTTTTGGACCATAGGAAAATAATCTGTCAGCTTGAATACATCTGTAAATATTTATGCTTGGAATTCATTCCACAATGTGCAAGCTAAATTTATGGAAAAACTTTGCTTACCTCCAATAATATATTATTTTATTTCAAATGTAACATTACCAAATTAGAACTGTAATTTGTGCTCAAAAGGACTAGTGTTAGAGGCACTTTTTATGAAACAGCTTCTTCTTTCAGAGGTGAGGAAAAATTAGAGGCGTTGGCTGCAAAGAAGCTAATTGTGAAATAATGTTCTGAGAAGCTTAGGAAGCTGAAGATGTTCAGGAAGTTTAGTCTCACCAAATCTTGGGTCAAAAGGGCCATAGCAACCATTGGGAGGATCTTAGGTGGGTCTGTGGATTTGAATGAGTGTTCGAAGTGTTCAAGTGTTGAAAACAGTCTAAAGTACTGGGGAAGAGCCATGGGGTTGCGTCCATGATTGATTCAGTCCTGGGCAACTCATATGCAAAGCCTACGCTAGAACATTGGACAACAGAAGCAATGTGAATGATCTATCTGTAGGCCTGAGGTTACACAGCAACATGCTGTACCAGCCACATCCTGGAGAGATAGCCTGCAAATACAGCCCCAGATGATTAAGCGGGGGCAGGGGGGAAGTTCAAATCAAAATCTGCCACAAGTTTTTTTTATCATTCATTATCATTTTTTATCAAAAATTCTTGCTTTGACTTAGTACRTGGGAAAAAACCCACTGGCTTCCAGAGGTAAGATAATTTGGGTTAGGCTCATCTTCAGAATTCATGAGGGATAGTCTTACTGTGGAGAGCATCATAGGACTTCAGAGATATTTGGGAAAACCATAATCTGTGCTCTGGAGAAGATTATGGCATCCATGTCCATGCAACTAGCTTCCCTTGTTAGTCTTTTCTTGGAACGTTACTGCTGAATAGCTGCTTTGAGACAGCTCTTTTAGATGCAAAAGCATGGTGGCCCTGCTAAGAATGATGTCTGCCTCCACAGTATGCCAACTCTACGAAGTCATACCTCTTGCAGAGACATATGGCTCTGCCCTCAAATGGGCTGAATAAATACTGACTGGGAGAGGTAAAATGGTTGTTAAGGATGCAAAACCTGGTAAGCTCAGTTATGGGTTTGCAAGACCAAAACCAAAAGTTATTTGATCTAGTAGTTATTTTATCTAAACCCTCCACAAATTCAAAAATAAGATAAGTGGTTCCAGATAAATGGTCTGCAGAACTAAAACTAGGGTTGGTTTATGATTAGTTCCAGTGTTATCCAACCCGCCAATAATCAAGTGATGAACAGTGATGAGTGGTTATAGTATTGGTCTGTTTTGGGTGGAAACAGACTCTTACACTGTCCTCCTCCTCTGGAAAAAGAGTTCCTACTGAGTTTTCCTCAGAATGGATGGCTTATTCCACATTGAAAATGTATTTTCAATATGATATTTTTTCAGTTCCAAGGCATTGCTAAAAACCTCATTTGTAAACAATATGGGTGTTTCCTCCAGACTGTGTTATTTTTGTATTGATGGCAAGCAAAAGAGAAATGACAATGCAAAGAAAATTAAGCTGCCAAGGAGAAAAACATGAGAAGAATTTTCCTTTCCAGCTCCTTTTTTTTCCGGTTTTATTATACTCCCATTCAAAGAATCTTAAGGTCTGATTCCAAGCCCATTGAAATGAATGGGAGTCTTTCCAGTGACCTCAGTGGGTTTTGGATCAGGCTGTTACTGAAACCCTGTTGTCAACTTTGATAATATTATATGAAGTAATTACAGTGTGTCTATAGTATTATTACCTTTCAAAAGTGAATGATGTCATAAAAGATCCAGAATCTGAATTCACTGGAAGCAATTACTGTTATTTTTCAAGTTAGTTTCTCAAAGATAAAAAGCACTAAAACCTGTGTTAAAACAAGATAAGGGTACAAGAACAGAGTAAAAACCGTGCTGGGTCAGACCAGTCCTGACTCCGACAGAGCCAAAAGAAAGGTGCTTTGGGAAATGCATAAAAAAAGGGCATGCATAAGCCTCTAACCTTCCTGTAAGCTTTCAGCCATTTGCAAATCAGAGACTTCCTGACATGGTTTCTGTGTATTTAGTAGTCCTAACTGGTTTGTCCTGAACAAGCTTGCCTAGTTTCCCCTGTAAACTTTTAACATCTATGATATTTCGTGATGAGAATTTTCATGATTTAAGTTTCACATACACATGTTGTGAGGAAGCCTCCCTTTTTGCTTGTTCTGGTCTTGGCATCTACTAGCTTTCTTTGAAACTCCTAGTATCAGGAGTGGATTTAAAAACATTAGGATAATGAATAAATTTTCCAAAGACTTGAATCCCATTTTTGCGAGTATACCCAGAAGACTCTGTCTTAGTTTCATTGAAAGCCCATCTCAGTGTTCCAGGTAACGCAATTTTGTAAGATGAAACAAATATTCCTGTAATAGTAAGCAAACCCCTTAATAACGGAAAGTGTTGATATAGAGGCAAAGCACATGTTAATAAAATTTATTGAATTAACAAAGCAGACACTTATGTAATGATACAAATAAGAAGAGTGTCATACTTGACCTTCACTACACATAATTGCTTTTGAATGCAATTTTTGAGACTTACTGTAGCTTTTCAGGGGCAAAGGTGAAGAATAATGCCAAGGTAAAACAAAAGACCCAGTGTTTGGCTTCAGAAAAGTACGCAAAAGGCTGATGTTTATCTGCAGTTCATCTGAACCTCTTGGGTCTGCATAACACAGGTGGGAATCCCTGGAGAAAAAGGCTTTCTTGTAAAATTTTGACAGTTCCATTGTTTGCTTTTTTTCCCATTATATGCCACCTAAGCTTTCTGATGCTATTTCCTTCCCAGCTGTTAAGGAGAGATTGGGTCACATTATCTTTTAAAGCATAATAAATACACTTAGTTTAATTTTTATCTTTTTAAGTCAATTAATACTTGAAATGAGAGATACCCATATTTCTGCAGGAATTGATTTATTCCACCCCTCCTGGAGACAAAATCCATGGGAACTTGGTCAAAAATAAAACCACTTAGGACATTTTCTGTAGCTGTCAGGTGTTCACAATCTTGTCTCTGAAAGTTCATTTCATTACTGGGGTTGATCTACCTCAATGCAAAGAGCTAGCAGAAATATCACATATATTCTACTTCAAGGGCTTGGAAACTGCAGCTAATTTACTGTTCACCCAGGTCCTCTGAACAGTGTTGAATTGCATTCTTAATAAAAAGCTAATAAAGAAACTTGCATTTCATTTTGAATTTGTTATATTAATTGTTTTATACATAGTATAATGATAGTGTGTCTAAATCCTGCCATTAGCACTTTCTGGAGGAAGGGCAGAAGCGTGATGTAGTTCATACCGGATTCAGTGTATATGGCTTCTCTCTAATAAATTGATTATATTGTTACTCGTGAGCCACTTGAGCAAATTGTGTCATCTCAGAGGCTGGATAATTGAAGCAGGTAGGCAGACGGACTTCTTGTTTTGGGGCTGGTTTATTTGTTGAAAGGTGATTGCGTGTCTTTAACCTGGCAAGTTACTCACTGCAGCTAGATTTTTGCAACTTGAAAGAGCTAGAAATTTCTACTTTCAGTGTATACTATTGAACCTTCATCATGGAACAGTTAGCTTTATCACAAAGTTTTCTGTGTTGCAGTACAACCTTCTAAACTAAAATATTTTGGTAGTTTACTTTTTTAATTTCTTTAGGCTGTCCAAGGGAAATCACAAGTGCCTGATCAAGTATTATGTCTTAGCTCTTTTCAATTTCTTCTACCTATCAGTTGTAAAAGGCTCTGGCTGACAAGAAAAGAGACTCAAGTCAAAAGTCATGATACCTAAGGCAATTTTGTTATTTGCTGTTTTATGGATCCAGGATTTAAAAGGGCAATCCTGACTTGGGTTTTCAGAAGCACACCTGGTTTATAAACCTAAGAATCTAGATCTTGCCATAAGCTCATCACAGTTTTCCCTACATAGAGCTTTTACAGAACTGGAACAAATACAGATCCAGAAGGCTGTAGTTGCATTGCATTAGACAAAAGAAGGTAGTGGTATCTCTTGCGCTATCCTGCTTTTTGTAGTCCCAGTACTGAACTTGATATAATTTGCCAAGGTTTTGAGGTATCCTAGGTGTCACAATGCTCAAATTCCTCATTTTCTGCTTAAAAAAATTGCTGGCTTTCAGATAAATTTTAAAATTTTTGAGTTAGCTCCCTTCTAGCTGTATACACCATAAAAGTAAAAATCAAGGAAGGACTCTTACTCTGCAAATGCAGAGTAGATCATTTCCAGCTTTTATCATTTTCAGACCATCTGTCTGCAATTCATTCACTGTCCTAATGCTCCCCGTAAGTATTTTTTCTAATCGAAGAAAAAAATCTATTTTCTTAAAAGTTTGGTATATTCTGATGAGATGGAGCACACTAATTGAGTAAAAAATTAAGATTCTGGTGCTGTCCCTCATTTGATTTGCTCTTTTCCTCTTATTCATTTCAGATAGTAATTGCTGTTTTTTGTAAAAGAAAACAAGCTTGAATAATGAGTAATATGTCATTTATACCCTGTGCTTCCATTTGGGGAAAGAGTTGGGCATGGCCTTTCTTGTTTTCTCAACTGGTGTGGGGAATACCTAAAAATTTTAATTTTTTTTTTACAAGGGGCATCTCCTGTTGTTCACAGGAAAAAGGTGGGCCATCTTTGTAAAAATACTAGGAAATAAATACAGGATCATGTTGTTTTGAAAGTAGTATAGTATGTATACTCAGGAAGGCAAAGACTTTTAGGGAAGAAATTTATATATTAATAAAGATGAGAAATGGACTAGATGACCCAAGAACTATTCAGTCTCCTGAAGTATAATGCCTATTGCTTATATACTAGTGTTTTATCTGATTCAAATCTAAGTATATAAAATGATGGTGTTGTATCATACCAACCATGTGATACAAACTTGTTTCAAGATTTTTTTTTTTTCTTCTGAGCTAAAATTTGTCCATATGTATTTTCATCAGTTATAAATAATTGTGCCTCCTTTCATGATGATCATGCATGTTTCCTTTGTGTCTGTGCCTTTCACATATATGTACATAGTTACTGGATTGCTTAGCTGGTCTATCTGTTTTATTGCAGACCAACACAAAGAACAGACAAAACTCAATACTAAAAGAAAGTTATTTTGGATTACAAAGCAAAGAATGTAAAAATTAAGACATTTCAGATTTATAGTTAGCCATGCAATCCTTTCAACTATGTAAAAGCAAATAATCTAATGTAGGAAGTCTAAAATCATATATCTTGAAAAGACTCGAGAGAGAAAGCATAAACATGAGATAGAAATCAAATGTACTAGAGCAATGTTATCTGAACTTCTGCCTACCCTTCTTACCACAATGCTCTGCACATTGTATACACATCCCATTTACTTTTAAAGATGGTCTTTATTAGAGGAAAATGCTTGTAAATTAGAGCTGAATGSCGATTTAAATGGAGGCTAACAAGAAATGGGAAAGACCGCAGCCTTTTGTGACTTACACAGCCTGCATGCCAGTAAAGGGGTGGACATGACACAGCTACATGCATGTATATCTTCCTTTTCACTTCATCTGATAGGAGTGCCACATGCCACAAAATAGCTTCTTACTGCTTATCTGCTTCCTATTTTCTTGTTTTCTGTTCCACACCACATTCAAGAATAACTAAAATAGGAAACATTATTAACTTGGTTTGGTTGTTTCGGGATGTCTTGGTGATTATATGAAGGATGTAATTAGAGCTAGTGAGGAAATTTTTTTTTTTTTTTTTTTTTTTTTAAATAAGCTTATCAGAACATTTCTTCAGGTTTGGGGGGCTTTTTGGTTTTAGACCTAAACAAAAACACTACCTACCCACTGCTGTTCAAATCACATCCCAGTTTATAAATCGTTAAAGGCATGTTTTTTCTGGTRTATACTTTGAAAGATGATAAGTGTCTACGGATTTACTAACTAGAAAGTAGACTGCAAAGTCAATTAGGCAGACATGAATACATAGATAAACTTGAGCCTCAGCCACTTACATTTTAAGAGGTTTCTGTGGTTGTGAACTAATGAATGATGAACAGCACACGTGTATGAGTCAACCTGTGTCGTTTATTTTCTGTCCCCACACACTGTCCTTGATCAATCTTTGAATTTTCTGTCCTTATGGTATTTACTCCTGCAGGTTCTCTGATGAAACACTTCTCCTTTCTAATGCCTGTGCAGAGCTGCCAGGGGTCCATGACCTTTTTAATATTCTAGGTGGTCTGTAGAGGAGAAAGAAAGCAAGAAGAGTACTCTTGCCAGCATTGCTTTTCACTAAAGTCTTCCTCTAAGGTTGTGGTGCATACAGTACAAGTTACCTTGAGATGAACTTTGGTGCAAATATATCACTAAACATATCACATTAGCAAATGTATACAATGCTAATGGTAATGGTAAAGCAAGTACCATTCACTGAGAAATGCAAGAATGCGAGTTCCCTGCAGAATGAGCACACATACAGGCAGTTACGGTGGATGCTGATGCACTGTAAATTCACATCTCAGCCTGCCTTCCAGTAAGYCCTTCACATTGTGCTCATGCTCTAAGCAAAATGGACTTAAATAGCTTTAAAAACCAAAGCTCAACCACTCATAAAAGTGGAATAATTTATGGAACAGACAAGGAGTAATTACTCCAGCCCGGTATTGGAAATATAGTTTAGTAGAGAAAAATGTGTCCAACTTCCATTCGCATAGGCTTCTAAGTTACTTTAGTATTGGGGGGCGTTTTTTCTTGTGAATATATTCTCCCAGCTCAGAATATATGTGTTTCTGTGCTTCATTCCCTGTGAAATAACACCCCCAAACTATGGCATTCCTTTGTGATTGGCCATGGAAACACAAAGAATAGTCCCCACTTTACACAGTTTTCAATCTTGGCTCCCAATCCCACCATTTGCAGYGTGCGAGTGAAACAAATTGCGTAACTGGCTTTAATAACCAGGTCTCATGAAGACTAGGAAGGAAAATGAGGATGGAGATGCAAGGGCTTTTCCCAATGTCACTTATTTGCAGAGAGGCGATAGATCTCTGCCACTCCAACCCTTGAACCCCTGGATAGTGCTGCCTCCTACATCTACAACCTCAGTTGAAAACTGTTCTGATTTCTTTATGAAAGTGATAGATAATTTTCTCTAATTTGCTATTTTCTCTTATGAAAGTGCACATTACTCATGTCAATGATATTCAAAATGGGAAGTATGCCTAGGGAGCGTGCCTATTCCATCTAACTACATGCAGTTAACTGAGGTAATTAAACAAGGAATCAAGTTACCTCAGACACTATCTATAGTCCTTCATGTCCACAGACTACCTCTAGCAAGGTCCAGGTTGCCCTTTAGACTAACTTAATCTTGTCAGTTAGACAAACTAATTCCCTTCTCTCTATCTACCCTCTTTTCACTTCTGTACACCATGAAGAAATTCTTTCTTGTTATGTTCATGTTATTTATACTACCCTACTATTACCAGCTTCTTTTTTGCTTTAAATACCATAGATATAATTCTTAGTTTGAGTTTATTCTCCGCCTAATGAATGTTCCATTTTTATTTGTCTTTATTTAGAAAAAGGGGTAGACAAAGGATACTATACTGTAGGAGCCAGACTGATCCGGCTAGAGGATAAGGTAAGTGCATGAAAGCTTTTTCTTTTTTTTTTTCTGAGTAATGATATCTGATCTACAGACATGCAAGATAGYATCTTGGCATGATTTACTTTAGAATTACAGGGCACCATAATAAAGAATAATATCCTAATTTTTGTAAGGGAGTTGATGAAGTATCATGTGCATGTTGTTCAGCATTAACTATTTACCTGCCATACGGATTTGGTTCTTGATTTTAAAAGGGACTACTTTCATGTTGAAGCCAAATCACACATCTTGTAGATAAGTACTGTGAACTGACAAGGTATTTGTCATGCAAGAATTAGTGAGTTAAACAGAAAGGCTAGTATCAGGAGTCTTTGTAAATAGCAACAGTTGACATCTCAGTTAATAATCTTGAGGTTCTTTAATGTTTACTGCATTTTTTTTCCCCTGTGCAGTTATCTTTGCATCAATTCTGCCCCTCCCCCACTATCTTCTCTCCAAGAATACGTTCATCTTTGTTATTAATTAGAGTTACTTAGAAGTATGCCTAAAGGCCAAAGCTCAGTGAGGCTCTATTGTTTTAGACCTATTCCAAACATCCTCAAGAGCTTTTCCCACTCAAGGGATAACAAAAATACAAGTTTGCTTAAAACTAGGAATCTATTTCTCTTATAGTTTTTTGGTCAGCTCTCTTACCTACTGCTAAAAACTGGTGTCCCTAGAACAGTGTGCTTTCTGTGGACAGTAGCAGCGCAGTAGCTTTGGTATGTGGTATGATGTAACAGCTGAGACAAAAGTCCATTTGAATTTAACATATCCATTGCCTATTTGTATCTTTGTCTTACTCAAATTCGTCATGCAAATCTTCTTTCACTTTTTTCTGGAGAAGTGAGGCGAGAAGGAAAGAGGAAGGAAACTTTTCATTATTCTTAAGAAGAACTCTGCATCTTGCCAAAAAGCAGAAATTGAAATTAAACAAATACAATTTCTCCTTCTCTTGCCTAATATCTAATGCCTAATGATCCTTGCTAGGACAACGTTGGAAATATGTGATGCTGCGATGTCAAAGGACAGATTTTCTTTGACTTTTAGCTTTCTTGGACAGTGTCAGAGAATCAGCTTCACAGATAAAGACAAATTATCTGAGTTAACTTTTGAAGTGGATTGGTCCCTTGTGCGKACACACTCATTCAAAGTGAAAATGGCTTTCATTCAGATTACCTTAATTCACTTCAAAAGAGATATATTGCTCTCTAGCCTCTGTATATTCTGTAAATTCACACCACTAGTTCATTCAGATTTCTCCAATATGCATATATAGAGAAACCCACAATACAAATTTGAAAACTTTGCAATAAGAGTATCTGTGATAACAGTTAGATTACTTTGTGTGAGAAATATTGCTAGTATTGTAAATACTTCTGGAAGCAGTTCTTCATGGTCTCCTGACTGCTCCATATTTATGAAGAAGAGAGGTCAGAAAGTTATTAATGTGTCTGGCATTGGTCCAGATTTAGCACAATATGCTATGGATTTGATAACTTTTTATTTCAAAGCCTTAATTAGAGTACTGCAGAGGTATCTTGATGTAAGAAGAAGAAGGTTACAGGAGATGCCAGTGTATGCAGTAAATGCTGCAGTGAATTATCTCTGTTGCAGATATCTGCTTATGCTCTGTCTTTACAGCCTATACCTGCTAGAAAACTGAACTCTAGCTGATTGAAAAAGGTTAGCATTTTCATCAATACTGCCTTGATGTAAATGCTTGGAGATGATGAAGCCACATGGTTTCGTCTTCTCATGTTAAATGTCTATTGTAAGCATGTGGTAACCAGTCTGTGGCAGGGATTCACAACAATGTTCTCGGAACAACAGTTATGCAAGTTAAAAAAACCCCAATGGTATAGCCATCTTAACTTCATTTAAGCATGATCTAAATATAGTTGACGCAAGCTCAAACCATTAGTGTGGGCAAGACCTAGCTGCTATTTTGTTTGAAGAATTAAACTGTAGTGCTTTAACTGACCACATGCTGTATGGGAACTGGTGATTTCTATCTCTCTACTTATTGTTCTGGAGAAAACAAATAGAAGGGAATAAAAATATGTCAAGATATTTTCATAAGATGACTATAAAAGACATTCAATCATTGCAGCTTCCTTTTTGTTTGCAGACCAAACTACAAAGGTAAAATAAAAGGCCAGAATCTGATGGAACCCAGGGCATTTGTTCTTTCAGTACAAATTAACCTTCTTTTAGGTGTACAGGGCTTCATTCTCGTATTCCTGCTAAGAAAGTAGACACAGTGCACACGAAGGGCAAACATTTGTTGTGTTGGTTTGTTTGGGGTTTTGGTGGTGTGGGTTTGTTTTGGGTTTTTTTGTATTTGCATCTTTTTGGCACATTAGACTAAAATACATATGTTTACATAGTGAAAACAAAGTTAAGCTTCCCAGATATCTCTATTTTAATGGGACAATAGAAACGACCGCATCCTGCTGTCAAACAGCTTCCCCTAAACTATTTTCCCATGTCTCATGGGCTCTCCTGCTTTAATAGTTTACTGTGTAGTAGCTGCTATGTGCCCAAATGTGAAACARTATTGGAGTCAGGAAGGACAAGCTGGGTTTCAACCTCTGAGGAGAATAAATGAAGCAAGGGCATGTCTGACATCAGGCTCCAGCTGGTGGTGAAAAATGATCTCCCCCTTGGAACTAGAAAACCTTTGGGATCAGCCTCTTCCCCCTGGAGAAATTATTTTAACATTCAGTCACCCAGTATAGTCATGGCAGCCTCCCAACCGAGTGACATCTGAAAAAATGACACATTTTTGGACAAAGGCCAGTTGGTGTAGACTGATAAAAATGCAGTGYGGATTTGAACATTTCATCTGCTTAAAAATCTGTATCAATAAGCTATTAGTACACCTCTAGCCCAGACTGATCTTTCCCACCAGCATTTTCCAGTTCATTTGTTTTAGTTGTTTCTCCGAAAGGGAATCAGAATGTAATTCACCCATTCAGAGCTGTGCATTGTTCTGCATAAAGCCATAATTACTCTTTTTATAAATTTTGAGAGAGAGAGAGAGAAGCGTACATTTCTGATGGTTAAGATGAGCTTCATTGCCTTGAGAGGTTTGCTACCATTTGAGTTAAAATGTGGGATTTGCTGTGTAGAAGGGCATAGGCACAGATCTCTGAAGTGGTTGCTTGGTGATAGATAAAAGCTTTGAGGCAAAAATGTTTCAAAGATTCAAAGATAACAGCCTTCCATTCATGTGGCATGAGCAGCGTTGTCTGCAGCCTCTCTTTTGTGACCATCCAGGCTCCGTATGTAAGTTTAAGGTAACAAGGAAGAGGTAAGTACAAGTTTGTGTAGGATGAAGCACCATGTGAGTCCAGCATAAAGTATAGTTGAAATACACTTGTATCACTTTGCTTTTAAGCATTGCAAAGCTGACTAGAAAGGGATAAAATGCATGGTGGCAGTTTCCAGACAATATGTAAAACCCATTTTGGCAACATCAGTGCTGTGTAAGGCTTTACTCCTTTCATTAACATGGCATGTTGCATAGTGTAAGTTTACCCGTAACACTTTTCAACCTGTTTTTCCCTGAGTAGGGTATAAAAATCTCATTTTGTTGTGGTCAGTGTAATAACCTAGTGTGGTTCTTTTCATAAAAACACTGAGATGTTTAGAGAAAGAATGGGGCTTCTTTCCCAACACGTGATGTGTGCCATTTGGCCGACCTTTTCTTTAGCTTGATGGCAGGGTTTAATTTTAAATTGCGGTATGTAGCCATTGACAGATTCTTTTGAAATGTATTAAGAGGGAGATTGGTTCCAAGATGATGTTCTAGGGCTGGTGTTAGTTTCTTTTCAAAATTGTAAACTAATGCTTCTTTATGATGAAATGAGTATTCTTTCTTTTACTTTTCTTTTCTTTTCAAAATTAGAAACAAAAATCGTGGTGTGCTATGTCAAACTGCACGGCAACCTATAAATAAAAACAGGAGAGAAAAGAATCTACAAATGAAAGGTTAGAAGGGACAGCTGTGTTGTCTTTGAAAAAGAAATCTATTAGGTATTTTTATAATTATATGGCAGTCTTTATGTGGTATTTACAGTTATGATTTACGTCCATATTACCATAACTATTTCCATACTTATAGACAACATGTGATAATGCTGGGAGCCAAAAGCAACCATTTGGTAGCATTTAAAAAATGCAGAAACACTAAGAGAAAACAGGGCAGTAAAGCAGAACCCTTCTGAGCTTTATCCATCAGAGTAATGCGAGCCAGAACAAAAGTGTCATCCAACATAAACAAATGTAGAGGTTGGATTGTGGTGGTAAACTCTCTCTTTACCAATTTAAACACTCGTTTTAAAGTTGGGAGCTAAAAAGATGGGCTCAGAGAAGAGTGGTATTTCCCTACTATCTTATTCCTCCTGGATAACAATGCAGAGATGGATGTTAGTGAATCTGACTCCTGCTGTGATTACATCAGGAGTCATTAAATAGTAAATTATTTATCATGACAGTGCCTGCAAGCACCACCATAGTGAAGGCCCTGTCAGAATTTCCATTATAAACCCCTAATTTGTGGGTGGGGTGATGGGCATAACTGAACTGCATTACAAAAAAAAAGRGAAAAAGCTGAAAATTGGTGCACAATGAGTCAGTTGCAAAATAAGCATGCTACATTTTTGAGGTTTCAAGAATATGTCTGAAATAAACCCAACAAATGGATTTGTTAACAAAAACATATTTTGGCACTAAGGTGAACGTGGGTTCTTTGCCCCCAGTTCCTTAAAGATTGAGTCATTCCATAATATAAAGCTTTTCAGAAGGCTTTTTGCAAATGGTCGTTATGTGGATTTTCTTAGCTACTAAAACAGGTTGATAGTTCTTAAAAGTAGCTATCTGAGTTGCACTGCCGCTCCTTCTTATAAATAGAAAATACATTTCATCCTGGACCTCTGTGTTTTTCAAACATGCATGAACATTGCTGATTTTTGGAGTATCTCTTCTCAACACAGGTGTGTGTGAGTCAATAGCTAATGTGACTTGCAGTTACTAGTATATCTCTTGTGAAGAAGATATATTGCTTGTTGTACGTGTTCTTGGAGCATGCCATGTTCAGTTCAAGGAGATGGACAGGAGGTTCACAGGGAGAGATGCTATGAATGTGTATTTGGAATGGGATGCCAAAAAACACAGTCGAAGCCTGATCTCATTTACTCCAGAGCAGTCCAGCACAAATCCATTGATTCTGCACCATACCCATGAAGTCATTAGATTTTTATTTTTAAGCTGTTGGCTAATTAAAAAAAAAAAAGCCTGATGCTTCAAGCCAAATTGTGCTTCCATTTATGCCAGTGGAGTTACTCAGGATTTACACAGGTGTAAATTGCAGCAAATTTCTTACATGGCTTTAAACAAGATTCCAGCTCATGTCTTCACATTCTGCTCAACAGGAGCGAATTGACAGCCACTAGGTGAAATCAGAAATGGGGACTCAAAAAGCTCAGAATTAATCTGAGTGAAATCATGTTTTTCATCTATTATGTCTAAATGAATCTTTGTGGTATGCTGGGGATTTAAGGTACCGTAGAACTGAAGCTGTGCATGTGTTCTTGTACTGAAACATCAAGACGGGTTAATCTGAAAACCAAGTAATGTTGATTTAACAGCTTAGATCTCAGCCACACAGCTTTTCTACTTTGCTAGCTGACTTCTCAATGCAGAGAGGAACTATCGCAGCCTGGACTTCATTTGGCTATCTGGGATGGTTTTATGCTTCTCGGAGAAACCTTGTTTAATACAGTTGAGAATGAAAGGGTGGTTTTGAGCTGCCTGGTTGTGATGGTAATGTCTGAAGGATCAGGCAAAAATAAGAGCTAACTCTGATACGCCTTTCAAGCAAAAGAAAAAAAGAGATAGATCATATATTCTGAAGCATATCTGAAGGAATCCTGCCTGAATTCTTCCCTTATGGTTCTTGTTATGGAGCCTTATCATATGTGGCACTTGGTAGCACCCTCCTATTATTAAGGTTGTACACCACTTTCCATTACAGAGCTCTATTTTCAGTTGCTTACATCTTTGCCAAACTTTATCCATCTGGGCTGAAATTCTCCAAGGCAGATGTCTGCCTCAGGCTGAAATTTTTTGGAAAATTTGTATGTCAGTGTGGGTCATCCTTTCTATATCACAGTAACTTGACCCACTGTGAAGATTCTCCCAAAAGTAAACATAAAAATGTTGATGGAAAACACTTGAGCTTCTTCTAAATTTGAGCAAGAAAATTGGACAGAAATGGAATATTATCTGCCAGTCTTGAGACCCAGAGGCCTGATCCAAAACATAGTGAACTCAGCAGGAGGTTTTCACATGGATCAGGCCCTGATTTTTAATGGGTGAGGGAGCAAAGAGTTTTGCATAGTGAACGTTTGCCAGGACGCAATTCACCACCATAAATCAAACGTTAAATAATTCCAAAGCCCAATAAATGAGCATGCAGATGGCAGTGTCTGCTCCCCAGTGATTGCACTGACTGTTGATTAGGATCCAGCTTGAATAGTTTGATCTCATTTATAGCAGTCTCAAGGATTGCTGTGATTAGGCAATTGGTGCAATCTAGTTGCTTTTCTGCTCTCTTGGCTGAAACTCTTCTGGTGGAACCAAAACCACCCAGCAAATGCTGCCCATGACACCTTGGAGCATGCTGGGGTGGGGGGAGGCTCACAGCCATATGCTGCATAGCAGCCTGAAATCAGTTTGCAGCTACCTTATGTTTGATAAGAAACAAGGAGAGTCGCTTGCAGAATATGTACTACTCTACACTAACGCTGCTTGAGGAGAGCACATAGATTAACTGTGAATACCAAGGAAGATAGAAACAGTAAAGTGATTTAGGGCTGCTGGTACATAACAGAGCCTTTGGGGAAGGGAATCTTTCACAGGCTGTTACGATGTTGGAAATCTAATCCATATTGATGCGCCTAGGCTGTTTAACGTGCAGGGAAAATGTCCTGGAAATAGCAGCGTTGACCACAAAGGCTGTGGTTGAGGGAGCCTGTCCGTCTCTTCCTGTTCTCCACCAAAACCTTCTAAGCATCACAACTGGTTTTAACCGAAATTGAGAAAGGGGTCATGAGCTTAGAGATGTTGATTTCCTGTAAGTTTTAGAGAAAATAAGCGCCTGGGTAGAGGACAGACACTCTGTTAATCCCCCTGCTCCCAGAAGAAAAGACTGCAGTCTGAGCGTGGCTCTTCTCAGGTGCCAGAGAGTCCAGCCACAAATGTATAGGAAAGAAAGCTCTGTTAGTTCTGTTGCTTATGAAGCAATGAAGCAATTTATTTACTATTGCTGGGTGAAAAAATATATTTTTACCTTAAGTGTATTTTGGAGATCTTGACAATTTTTTTTTGATAAAAAGTCAAATCCTCCCACAAAGAGCTTTGACCTGAACCTCCAAAGAATGACAGAAATCAGATCAGCTATAAGTATTTTGCTTCTACCTTTTATAATTTTTAATAAGTTATTCTAAATCAACATAAAGTTCTAGATGATCAGTCATCCTGGTTCCCAAAACAAAATACCTTCGTTTAGAAATGTGAAAATGGAGTATTTCAACAATTCTCCTATCCTGTTCAGATAAAAAAAAAAAAAAAAATTATAAATTCATTAAACCTGTCTTTTCTTATTAACAGCTTTTTAAAAATTGTTATTTTCTGATGGAAATAAATTTCATTTGAACAGTTTTTATGACTTCCAATTGTTGCCGATGTTAAACAATTTAATTTAGAAAGCTATTTTCAAAAATAGATTTTGTAGCTGTTCTTAGTTGGTTATGGCTGTATGCTGCAAGTGCTGCCCTCCCTACAGACAAGTTGAGAATTTTCCTTTAGAATGTGTCTCCATCTGAAAATGACAATTTGTTTCCAATGGAATATTTTTTGAAAAGTTGTCACATTCTATGCAGCTGTATTTTAAATCATATACTGAAAGAAAGTATTTCCAATTTTCCACTTCAGAGTGACTTTCTGAAAATCAGAATTGGGGTGAAATACTCTGATTTTTCTGAAGCGATTTATTTCAATTTCATTTATTTAAAATTATTATTATTTCATTCTGTTTCTGAATGAAAGACATTACAGCATCATGAAGAATTCACAGAGAACACAGAGAAATTTTCCAGTAGGAAAAAGAGTAATTTTCCTCTAGTACTCCTTACTTCAGAATTACTGTGGTTATTTCACCTACCACATCTTTCAGTTCAGTAATTTAAAGGGCAGTTTTAATATTATTTGAATGCCATGTAATATTGACCTCTAATTTCTCTTGATCAGGGGAAGTACACTGGAAAAACCCAGATTTATATGATTCAAATGGTTACCGGACTAGCAGCTGGATTTATGTTTCATGCAAGAACTGCGATGCTGAGTCAGAGCAAACATCTGTTTAGTCCTGGAGCTATTCTGTTGCTGCTGATGGCCAGTATTGGATGCTAAGGGATGGACTAGAAGAATAGATTGAGTCTAAATTGCTATAACTAGTCTCTAGCTGTTTGCAATGGATTATATATAATAAGCACTATGAAGAATACTGCTGTACAAGGCAAGTTACAGGATGACGCAGTTCTGTAAAAGAAAAAAAACCAACCAAACAAACAAAAAAAAACCAAAAAACCCACCAAGATACACTGGAGTACTATGGCGACCTGCCCTGACCTGTTGGCTGTATCTAGGGAAGAAAATTTTCACTCAGCAGTAAATTCATATAACATATAAAGGCTTATGAGGTAAGGGAGAGAGATATAAAATGTCAAGAAACTGAGAAACTATTTTCTCCCTGTATTTACCACCAAGCTGTTATTTGCAACACATAGCTTTAAATTTTACATAGCAGGAAAAGAGTGAGCGGATCAGTAATACATACTCACTTCTACAACATAATTACTTCTCCTACTAGTAAATAATGATAAATTACATTCTTATTTTTCTTGTTTAGAAGTTTAGTTGTGATTTCAGTGCTGTGTTCTGGGGTGTTTTAGTAAAACACGTTAGTGAATGTGTCTGTTACACATTGCAGTCCTTTGAGACCAGGAGAAGGGGACTGAGTTCTGAGTCTGAGGAGGTGAGGTGGTGTAGAGTACCTCAGATCTCTTCTGATCTCGCAGGTATAGTGCTTAGTTTATTACGAGCTTGATCCGCGAGTGCATTTTTATGCAATGTCAGAATACAATTAAATGTACTAAATCACTAAGCAGATTATCTAGGGATTTATTCATGGTCTTGTAGTTGAAGAACTGTGCTTTTTTCATTATCAGCAAGTGTTTTTCTGCAGGTTAAAATGGCTTTGTGTGGAATGGTTATGACTGTGCACAGACTGAAAGAAAGGAAGCATGGTCTGTTGGCTAATGCACTGAGCTCCGGCTTCAGAAACGCAGGGTGCTCTGCCAGAGAACCTCAGCGCAAATGCAAACAAGACTTAGTCTCCCCCTCTATCAAACAATACTTTGCTACTTCAGTTACTATAAGGTACTCAGATACTATCGTACAGAGAGACGTATAAATACCTTACCTAGAAGTATATCGCTCAGTATCTAGAGGTATTGCTCACAGTCTCAAATACTGCTTTCTTAAGAGTCCAATGCCCTTCTGTGGACTGAGCGATCCTAAACATCTCTCCTTTAATCTTTCTTTGAACTTAAAATGCCTGTCTCTGCCCGTGAAGTAAACTATCTGCTGTCGCATCAGGCCATAGCCAGTGTTCTCAATTCTATGGTTGTGGTGCCATAAAATACCTTGGGATCACAGGATAATTCAGCTTGGAGGGGACCTCAGGAGGTTGTTTAGTTACTGCAGCACCCCACCATCTCTACTGTGGGTCTAGCACACTTCTCTAGTAGTATCGTGTAGCATGTAGATGAAGAAATAATCACTAAAAATGTGCTGGCAGGCTTTGCTCATGTTTAAGGGGCATCATTAAGTACTGAACTGGCAGGTCTGTGTTTGTTTCTGAGACCTGCAGCCCACAGTTAAAGTGCACATGTGGAACATGGCAGTGTCTTGGGCCTCGGTGTTTTCAAAACCTGACAGGCAGAAGTACTGAAAATTCTGTCATATTTTCTCTTCTGAAAAATGCTAACAAAAATAGGAGGCTATAACTGACATAAAAAGGACTGKTTTTTTCAAGAGGTGAAGCATACAGCAATGGCCTGTAAAGCAAGTTTAACAGGTACGGAAAGTGGCCAAAACAGTGTCATTTAAAATTTGGGCTAGTACAGGGCCATGCTGTCTGCTACCAGGTCATGTCAAATGTCTGATCAGATCTCCATCTGGATTCAGGATCTGGCTCATACAGCTTCCCTGCCTCTTCAGGAGTAGAAAGTGCAGACCATCAGCTCTGCGATAATATCACAAGTCTCCTACTACTCTGCATGTTTCTTAAGGCTTCGGTATCTGGAGACATACAATTATGTGAGAATTCTTAAAATTGCTTCTTTCTAGCCCTCGCTGTGGTGATACACGTGAAAAGCAGGAATCCTGAAGCCTCAAAAATCAGAAGAGAAATAGGATGAACATAAAATATATTGTGTGTATTTAAAATGTCAGGCTTTTTAAGACAGTCTAGTTGTACTGATTATAAATAGCTCTAGCAGACACTGATACATATTGCTACACACTGTCCAGGGGAGGCAGAAAAGCCAGCTGAAAGGCCAAGTAAATGCTCAAAAGTAGAGCACCCTGGCCTCTCTGCCACCATAAGTACATTGCCAGCTGCACTGCAGTTAGGAAGTTTAACATGAGTTCAGGTATCTCCCAAGTAGCAGGCACTGCCATGAGGACATACCCTAGGAGGCAGCAGAAGCCCATGTTCTTCCGCAGCAACTCAGAATAGATCGACCGTCTTTAAATTTCCTACTCTGCCTTCCCATGAGCTGCCTATTAATGTTAGTTTTGTTACTGACTTTCAAGGTGCTTAGCGGCTGCRGCCTTTACATGCTTTGCGCAACTTGTTGCTATATGTATCTGGAGAGTTTCTAAAGCCAAAAGCAGCAAGTCTTCTTGCCTCTGAAAGGCTAAACCTGTAACCTATAACAAGATTGAGTGGGTGCCATGCAAAGAGCATTAACATCTTTGTACAGTGTTCACTTTGCCTCAGTATTTGCAATCAAACAGAAGAAATAGCTGTTTTCTCTGCTCTTGTTTCAAAAATCTGTAGTACCATGGAAGAAGGATGGTCCTTGATGAGTACCCAGAAACTGAAGCACAGCAGTCTTTTCCCAGCACCACCACACATACCTGAAGTTAGTCTGGGCAAGCCACTTAGAAACCGTTTTTTGAAGGGCAGAATGACTATATCCAAAGAGTATGCTCACCATAAAACCAAACTTAGAAGTATGATTACCATGTAAATGGGATATCCATCTTCAGAAATGAATGGTTAGGTAGGCAAGGCCACACTAATGCCCTGAGGATATGCATTTCTGGGGCCCCCTTAGCTCTGACCTGTCCATTCACCCTCATCATTAAATTAGTACAGTGGGCACCTGCCCCAGGGTAACAGCATGTGTGCAGTGTGGGGGAAGGCAGCTGTGAGGCTGGGTAGATGGCTGGAAGATGAGSTCCAGGCAGGAACATGAGGTTGGGGAAATGGTAGTTTGACAGAGAAGGATGGAGGTGAAACATGGAGTCACTCTTGCTGGATTTAGAAACTGCAAACAAATTAGATTTCCTTAGAGAATTTTGGAGCCTGACCTCCAAATCATGCTTCAGGCCAGATTCCATTTGAGCCTGGTCCTGCAGCCTTGCATGACTCTACCGTAGTCACCATTTTTTTGGTGTAGTTATTGTATATGTTAACTGGGTGTGCAGTTGTATGGATGTGTATACATATATGTATCTCTCTCTGATATATATTTTGTGGTTTTGCATAAACACCTTCTTTTTTTCTGGCTATCTTTTACATTTCATGCATTTCAGCCTCCATTTTTTAGAGTCTAAAAAGCACTTTCAGCACTCTATGAATACTGAATATTGCTATTATTTTTGACTGGAGCTTTTGCTAAGTACTCTCAGCTCTCCTGTAGCACATTCTGAACTCACTATCCAGAGGAAAAAAAAAACAAAAGAAAACAGTGTTTCCGATGTTAGGAGCAACATTTCTTTCCAGCCCCAGCTACAGGGTAACTGTTATTATAGGGATCACTGCAAGTGGGTCAGATCCTAGAGTCGCAATGAAGTTTTACCCTGAGTTGGGATTGCAAAAATAGACTTCTGATCCTGTGGTAAAACATATCTGCTTGGGGGGTAAGATACTGAATGGTGACAGGAACTGCTGTAAAGCTAACACAACCTTAATACGTAGGGAATAGAGTACTCCATATGCTGCTGTGTGATTTCCTTCTTTGGCTTGGAAGGCAAAAATAAACTGCTTGTATTTGGAAGGTAATTTTCAATCCCCAAAATATCTTTTCTGCATTTACTTAATTTTGCTAGATGGTTGGGCAGGCTGACCATAGCTCAGGCTGACGGGAGTTAACGGTTATGTCATTCAGCAGAAAACTCCCTCGTGTGAGCAGAATTTTGTTTCTTTTTTTTTTCTTCCCCTCCTCTCTCCTTCTCCTCCAAGGCTATACGTACAGAGGGAGGTCACAAAATAGAAGTAAGCTGTAGCCAGCAAAGTTCAGATTTTGAAATAAAAAAAAACTATGAATACTTATTAGAATTTCTTGTTAATGAGGTCATTTATGTCAGGGCAGGAAATGTACAAAATAGCACAGGATAGAAAAATCTAGACACTGTAAAACAAGCCAACAAATTTGGCACACGCATTACTCCCTTAATATGCCCCCAATGTAATCTATAGATCCCACAAGTGACCACATTCTGTTTATGTATGTAAAAACTCCTATATATGTAACACTCATAAGAGTAGCAATTTTACTAGTGGGAAAAGATTATTGTGGTCTTTTTATATAGCATATAGGTTTACTTAGAATGAGTCCTCGTAGAAGAATGCAGAACCATGAAAAACTGTTAAAATGTCATGATTATATTAATTTCATATTTAAAGGAATACTTCACTTTAAGTTATGGCTCCAAAATTACACTGCTCATTCATGATTTTTTTAATGTATAATTGGCTGCCTCCAAAAATGTCACAGTAGGAGGAAAAAAAAGTTCATTTTCCTTGGCGTGTGTACTGTTGCTATTCCTGTGTTCATTTGGCTTGGCTCGGGTAATGAAATGCTGCAGTCTGAAATAACTTTTTATATGTTGACATGTGCATTTAACTAGAATAAGCAGGCAGAGTGGACCAAGCTGGATTCAGCAATGAACAAAACACAACTTGTATTGCACCTTTTAATATATCAGCCTACATTTATGATTCTTTTTCATTTCTTCGTTGTAACAGTGTACATGCACCTCCTAGCTGCACACAGCCCCAGAACAAAGATGCGAAAGATGCTAGGCAGCAAGTTAAGATTAACAGGGGGAGAAGGGGGGGTAAGGAGAAAGGAAGGAAACTGAGGGACACAATTTTATCTCTTGAAGATAAAGTTGAGAGGGGATTACTATTGATCTGTTGAAATTTATTTAGCCAAAAAAAGCCTGTTGTTTTCCAGAGCAAATAGATCTTTGCCCTTTTGTTGACTGTCCCTTGGTCTGGGCTAGGGAGAGACCTCTCAAGTCTCACACATGTTGAGCTGGACTCTTGAAACCTCACCTCATGTTCCCCCCCTAGCCTGGCCTGAGTCTTGTTTGTTTATGGGACTGTGTTGAGGCTTCTGCCGAGCTCCAGGTACCGGATTTGACCTGCCAGTCTGATCTCTAAATCACTGACCACTGACATCTGTATTTGACGTCAAGCAGCAGGAGAAGGGCCATAGTCCTGTGCTGCAGGTGCGGGTATGCTGCTGCATGGGGCCATACTGGGCAGCACTTTCCCCCCCATGTCATATCTGCTCCCTGTTTCCTCCCCAGCACATAGCTTGGCACGCAGGTCTCACCTGTCAGGAGGCACCTGCAGGTAGCCAGAACGCACCAGCAGCAGCTCTGAAATATGGATGATGCTGGTGTTCAAAAGCACGCGGCTGGTGTCTTCCCATGGCCAGCATCCGTGAGTGCTGGGTGCGGGCAGATGACAGCTTTGCTGCAAAGCCTTCCACTCTGGGGCTGCAGGTACCCGGCGCAGCATAGTTTACCGGTTCATTGCACATCTCCTCCTCAGCTGGGGCTTTCCTCCAACCCCAGCTCAGAGGGTTGTCCCATAGTCTGATTTGTGGTTACGTGACAGCATCTAGACCTTACACAGAGAAAATCCTGAATGCTCACAGGGGTTTAGCACAAGTGCTTAAAGGCATGGAGTCAAATAAGAAGAATCACAATGACATTTTGTAGGCAGTCCCATGATTCTGAATGCCTGTTTTGCTGCCTTAGCCACTGTGGTCTCATACTTTGCTTTGCTTTGCTTTCTGCATTTTCTCTGGTCATTATTTCTGGGGAGAAAAAAAATTCTTCTGTACCCACCTCCTTACACTCACATGGCACTGACAAATAGCCACAGAAGAGCAGACAGCTGTGCAGTGTGAGAAGTGTGACTGGGAAGTGCATGTTAAACATCAGCAGCGGGTAGTTCTGTGCTTGTTTTGCAAACTAGGCAGAAGACACCTTATTCAGTTATAAACAGGAAACCTGGGCCAAGTTTGTAGAGGTTCATGCCCAGGGCCACTCCCTAGAGGAGCTAAGGCTTGATGTACTTGTCGAGATGAAAATCATGACACACCCCATGATCTGCACATTGTTGGGACCTGCTCCTAACCACATCTCGGCAGGGCTTTCTACTTTTTGTATGTTAAAATTTTGTGCACAAAGAACTAGGGATCAGTTAAAAAAAAAAAAAAAAAAAAAAAAAAAACCAGGTCAAAATTAAAGCATAAAGGAAACTTAAAAATGTGTTGTTTAAAGTCTACTGCACTGAAGTCTACTGCACCGGTCTAACAGCCTATGATAGAAGTACCGAAGGGGCTGGGGTTTGTGGGCTTTTTGTATCATTGTGTCAGTCTTATGCCTCTGCAGCGTTATCACAATGGAGTTGAATAAAGCAAACGTGATATAAGAGGGAAAGAATAGAATTCAGCATCCACTTAACAGGTACTTTCTTTCTCGTCCAGCTTTCTTTAGATATAATCTTTTAGGTATATATTATTGAGGACCGTACACATACCAAATTTGGTATTTTAAAAAGAGAGTTTTTACACATCATGCATGTGCCATTCAAATAATTCTCTTTTGTTTCTTTTCTCCGTATTCAACCATCTTGCTCTGATAAAGAATTCTAAGTAGAATTTTACTGAATGTATCTTTGAAAGTTACTATTCATCTGAAAACTAAGAATCTCAACCTGCGTGGCTTACGTGCACGAGATACCTACAGTGAAAGCTTGGAATGAACACATAAGCATTCACAATAATTGCTAGGCTAGTACCATGGAATAACATTTATACAAAGTAATGCAGATTTTATGGGGAGATACTGTAATGCAGAATAGTGCAGTATAGGAAGTGAACTAATAAATTTTATGTAAATCAAATGAAGCATAAATGGAATGACCTTGTAAGTATATTTGTAGTTTCAGTGAGTTGATGTTTGGAAATATATGTTCTACGTGACATCTGTTGATCTTACAAATGACGGTTTCTGTGTTTAAATCCCAAGAAGGTATTTGTGTTTGTGCTGCAGTTACTACTTTTAGCTTTTTCTTGAGTGGGAATAAAGATGAAAATATAAGCTGTTTTCCAATATTTTTTGTTTCTCTTTTTTTTTTTTTTGCTAAGTTTTTATCTGTCCTGTGGTGGAGGACAAATATCTCATCACCAACATAAGCCATCCTTTAGAACAGCTTTACAGTTTACAGCAAAATAGATTTTGGCTTCTGTGTCATTTGGGAGAAGTGTTCAAGTGTAGTACTTATTAGCATTTAAATAATCTGAATTTTACACGTTTGTCTGCACACATGTGTTTTACTTCTAAACCCTACCCACCCTCCACCCCCAAACCATTAATTAAGTTTTTTCTTCTTAAAATAGCAGTTCTGTTTGGAATACCTAATTGCTGGGTTTCTGTTGTCATTCCTGCCTCGGTACATTGGTCAAAAAGAAATGTAAGGAGCAGCCCATGCTTCCCTATGTTCAATAGGTACCTGTGTTCCCCCTCTGGTAATCTCGCAGCCTTCACCATCCTGTGGCTGAGGAACTCAGCTCCCTGTTTCAGCCATGCTGAGTTTAGACCTCTCCATTACAAGCAGCAGAGACTTAGTTGATGGGGACCGTAAAATGACTGCATTTCTTTTTGAGCTGAATGATTTATTTATTGCCAGTGTCAAAGAAAAGACTGTACTTACAGCCTTTTCATCTTCTCCCAAGTGTTGCCTGCACACTTTGCTGGCCCTGCACAGAAATATTTCCCCCCTCTAAGTGCACTTGCTGATTGGAACTAAATCCTCACAGGCAAACTGCAATGCTACTGGTACAATGTCATAATATTTCATAGGTCATTTATAAATATTATTGCCAGGGCAAATAAATTTCTCCAGAGTACTTAGTCTACCTCTAATAAATAGTTTATTTAAGCTTGTGAGAATGGTGACATTTCACTTTGAATATCTTTGGCCTCTTAAAAACTGTTAGTGCAGAGAGGAAAAAAGGGAAAAATAAACTGGAAAAAATATGCAGCAGATCTTTTCATTTTTTTTTCCTACATTTTGGCTTGCTTAAATGGGCCCTCTTGTCAGACTGCATGTCTCTGTGTGAAGCTGGTTACAGTGTTCGTTTAATGTGTATTATTTAACATCTCATTTAGTATATCATTCCCTCTTTTTTTCTCTTCCATAGCTGCATACAGCTGAAATAGTGTTTGAGCAGGTTGCCTCTAATATCAATGGTGGTAATTAAATCCCCTTTTGCCACTTTTCCCTTTTGGGGTAAGAACTATGGATGTGGTAGTGGTGTTTTGTTTGTTCATTTTTTGATGTTTTGGGGTTGGTTTAGATTTATCATTATTATTTGTCTTGCTTTTCAGTTAAAAAGGTTGGTGTTCAGTTGGATTTCTTTAATAGTGATATGGAGACAGAGACCAGAAGGAGGAAAGGATTTTCTAGCATCCTTGTAACCATGTTAAACTTTTGTGACAAATGCTAAAGAATAGAGGCACTGTACATATCTTTCGGAAAAAATGTAACCCACTAACAATGACTGGCAGGGGCACGTGGCTGCCAGCGCTGCATTTTGGACAATAGCCAATGGTTTCTTGGTTGAGTTTTTGCAGTGGGAGTTGTTGGGGTTTTTTTTGACAGCTCAGCAAAGGTGTTAACTCTCAGCTCTTTTCATACAACAACTGAATTCATGTCAAGAATAAATGCCAAAATATTCTTTCATGTGCTTCCCATAAGATCTGTCATTTCAGGAAGACTGAGGAGGAGGTATAAGGCAGATGATTTTATTTGAGCATGTGTGGGAACATTTTATTTCTATTGCAATCACCCAGTATGGAAAAAAAATTACGTTCCAATGAAAATCTCCAGTGATTTTGGAAAAAAATCCCATTTAAAAATGACAGTCTCTGCAACTCTAAAGATGGTTGATACCTCTTCTGGCAGATGACTACATACCAGTCTCTGCCAGATGACAAGCCATGACCAGGCACTCTCCGGAAGCTCCGGGAACAGGCAGGGAAAAACCTCAGCAAACTCCAAACAGATACAGGAGGGAAAACATTTTAAACGAAGGGAGTCAGCTGGAACTTGGTCAAAGACTTCTGGTGTAAAGAGCCTGGAAAATTTTGTACATACCTCAACCAAATCCCACATAAGACTAGAGGGAAGGGAAACAAGCCTCCCATGTGCTCTTTAGATGACAAATGACAGGGTTTCCAAGAGTAAAGCAGGAAATTCTCTGCACTTACTTACAAGTTTATGACACCACAGGTGTACTCTCCTGCAGAATTTGACTTGCACGTGATTTTGTCATTTAAAGAGATTGGGAGGAGAGGATAGCTCTTCTGACTTGGATTTCTTTGTTGTAATGATTGTATTAAAAGATGGACTTCCCCTCCGTTCATGGTTTTTACCTCAGAATACCATGAGCTTGTCTTTTTAGTTTCCTGTGTATGAGATTATTTTTTTTTTTTGTCTCTTGGAAAATATCAATTGATTCTCTGAGTGGTGGTTTCATTCATTTCCTTCCCAGAGGCATTTGTTCTGAGGTTCCTGGTTCATTTAGGCTGTGGTGTCTGTCCATGGCCCCTCTAGAACGTTAATCTTGATCCCTAACAAGCAACGAGGATGACATCAAAAGGCAAAATAGGATGTTTCACTGGTCTGTCAGAGTAAGTGTCTGAATGAAAAGACAATAAAAGAAGATTTATACAGACGGGTAAGAAAAATATGGTCTTCAGGTCCACTAGTCAGTAGGGTTGTGTCAATATAAACTGAATCATTTTAGGAGAACTTGCTGCAGAATTGGTTGCAAACTCAGTAGACAGATGGCTATACTTTTTGATCTTCCATCTCTGGGATGGCATACAGGAGAGGGGGAAATGTCTCCAAAGCATCAACATTGAAATAGCTTCAGTGGTAAAGCTTTAGGATGGTTTTGCTCTGCAAAGACATGGGCTAGTCTGAATCCCTGGGATCCAAGGACAGATCTCAGGGTAACTGAGTTCCAACCTGAGAAGCCTCTGTGCTGATTCCTGGCCATCCCACTAACATTTTCCTCTGAAAATTTAAATCTTTGTTCCTCATTCTTAAATGACCCCACAGCTTCTGGAGGTGCCAGAGTTCAGCTATCACTTCTGCTGCAACTGTATTCTTCATTCTCCAAGGAGTGGGGAGACAGGGAGGATAAACAACTACTGCAAACAGCAGAATTACCTTCCAACAGTATCTTCCATGTTTTCTAGGGGTTTTATTAAAACATCACCTTAGTCCCTTTCCTGACCATGTTTATGTAGGATGGAGAGCCTTGCAGGAAGGCAGGATGCCTTCCAGCTGTTGATTTTTATCTTCTCTGTGGTCTTCAGGGCATGCAGCAAGTAGCATAAGGCTTTATGTATGTTTAATATCAAAGGAGTATCTTAGTTTGGACTCTTTCCTTTATGGACTGCATAAAGGCACATTTTGTGAGATTCTAATTTCACTTATAAAACCCTTTGCTAGTAGCAAGGTGCATTCTGCTCAGTAAAGCTGTCAAAATTCCCAGTTTAACCTTTGATCATAGTAACAAATCTGTTTGACCCCAAATTTTCAGAAGTGTCCCGTATACGTAGGGGAAAAATTGTTGCCCTTTCCAAATGCATACTCCAAAGCTTGGGGAAAATGATGCTGTTGCGTGTGAACATTTTGACTATTGAACGTTTGCCGCAAGAAGTAGCTTGAAATTTAACTGATTAGTGAATATGACAGCCCCTGGAAAATAACTTTTGTGTTTGCAAAGGGTGTAGGGAGATCAGGTATATTTGCAAAATGACTGTTTAGCCTTTTTGCATGCATAGAGCTAACTCTTTAGATTTCAGCGGTGTAACTGAAAAAAGATAGATTTTGGGATAAGTAGGTGTTATATCTTGTGTGTATGATAGATGTTATCAGTCTGAAAAATTACAGATATTTAAAACTGCTGAATACCATTTCCAGATATTTAAATGTTCTTCAGGGAAATCACCAATATAGAGCAGTTTACATCTCTGTGAGCCCAAATGGGGGCTGGAGCCTGGCTCTCACCTGGCTGAGGTCAGAGACGAGAAGCCTGACTGGTCTGTGGAGGCTCCTGTCCACGGCTGACAGAGCTGAGCTCCTGCGAGCGGCTGTTAAACGTTTCACAGCAAACTGTCAGAAGTCTTAGTTAAACTGGTTGATTGAGCAGGAGAGTTTCCTTGGAAATGCTGTTCAGCCTATCCAGAAGTGGATAAGGTGGCGCTCCTTTTGAGGTACCTCTCTTTCTATTAACTGCAGAAAAAGCCCAGATGACTGGTTTAAATTAGACACCCAGCTTTCACATAGCTGACATCAAATGGGATGCATCCTAGCCACCTTGTTTGTAACCGAGCTCCAAACAGTGTTTGATGCCTTATTTCTTCGTGTGTCCTAGCATGATGTCATTTTCTGGCAGAGACAAGTCCTGGGAAAAATATGGCTGCATGTTTCCTCCCCAGTGCAAGTCTGGTAGCACGCATGGTTGTGTAACACAACTCTTCACCTTCTTGGGTTTCAGATTCCATTACTGCTGCAGCCGGTGGAGCTGTACCAGTGCTGAAAAGTATTAGGAGTTTTTCCTACTGAGGAAAAGAAATAGGATTGAGGCAGTACAGGGTCATGGGCAGGAACTGCAAAGAAAGTACACTCGTCTCTCCTTAACAGTCTGCAGGAAAAAACAAAAACAATATGTTAAGATTTGATGAGAACTGGGTGGAGGTAAAGTTCCCAAACTCTTCTTTTTCTTTTTTTTTTTTTTTGCTAATTGTCTGTACATGTGGCCAGTGTAAGTGAAAAATACTCTGATTCACCCAGAGAAGAGTAACATTTTTCATGATAGTAAACCAACACTCTATAAATACCTACAATCCCAGGATCTTAACCTCAGGGACAGCATGGCAAAAGCAGTTTAGAAATCTTATGCTCAGTGCTTCGTCAGAACAGTGCTTTCTTTCTCTCTCTCTGAGTTTTTAATAGACATCTCAAGTTGAGATGACTGTCAGCACTTTCTTCTGGTAAGACACAATTTTGCTAAATATATATTCTATGTGTGTAGCTATAAATATATACACTCATAGAGTATATACTTTCTGTAGTAAGTCAGGTTCCATTTCTAGTTCATTTTCTGATTTATTCAGTGTGTATATTGCTGTAAATGTTGCTTTATTTTTATTTGTGTATGTCCAGTTGTGAGAAATTTTGTGACATGATTTTACATATGAGTACTTTTTCAGTTCCTATGCCTCTATAGCTGAAGAGTTCATTTCTGTAACTTGGATCTCTAGCTTGGTTAGGGYACAGCAGCAAGACCGAATTTTGTGGTTTTGAGAAGCAGACTCTTGTGCCTGGAAGCATAATTAAATTATCTTTAAAAAAATCAAACAAATAATACCCCATTTAGATAATTAATTGTATGCTTTTATAGATTGAAGGGGTTATGCAATGAAATAAGAARTAAAGTTAAAGGCAGTTTAAGGATATTCTTTATTTCCCCAAATAAACATACTCGCATCTGTGGAAGTCAGTGCCACATAGATTGTCAAGTGGAAGAGTTTTGCAGGATTAGATACTTTATGTRTAGCTAGAACACATTATTTAGCATTTTCTCAAAATCAGACATATGCCTCATGCGTCTCCATGCCTCAGAGCATCAGCCTAACTACTACATGGTGGATTTAGAAAGAAATTTCTGCTATAGCCAGGTCATCCCTTGTAACTGTCCACTAACAATGCCATCACCTCTCTGTGAGACATCTTTTTATCTGACCCAGATGCTAGACCCTGTTTTCCTTTGAAAAAAATGCCCCACAAGACAAACAAGAACCCTTTAAATGCCGTGAGACTAAAATTTCTTTTAAGTTCAGGATAAGCCTGTCAAAGACAACTTTCACCCCAACTTTACACTCTGTAACTGAAAGCTGTCTCTGAACAACAGAACAATGAATGTAAAACCGTGGCAAAGGGTGAAGGAGCTCCAGTCAAGTTAGTATGTAGCTCAGCAGCTAAAGGAATTCCCTAAAGTAGAACCAGACCAGCATATCAAAACAGCTCTTTGTGTTTTTTGTAATCCAGAAGACTGTCTGAAACTACAAAAAAAAAAAAAAAAAAGATTCTGTTTAAAAAGATAGTGCTGGCTTAGACTTTTTGTATTAGAGGACAATGCCCTAATCAAAAAGACAACTGACTTTAAGCCATTTTAACAAAATCGTTAACCAGGTTGCAGATATGTTTAGCCAATGATTCTTCATGCTTCTCTAAAGAATCAGATGACATACTCATGTGCGGCTTATGAGGATCTGGGGGATATAATAACTGAAATATCCTGTACAGAAAATATGCACCTATCCTGAGTTCACTGTGAATATCTAAGATTTCTATGTAGAAAACTGCTGTCCAGACAGTGCTGAGATCCTCTCTACCCATGGATTTCTCCTCCTCCAGAAAAAGGAATGGAAGGATGGATGGACAGAAACCTGCAGCTGCACTCACCCTCCCTGAACTCTTCTGTATATTATCTTTATCACACAGTTCAATCTCTAGTTTTCTGCAGAGTGCTTCAGCCCGACAGAGTTTCCCTCAGAAATGCATAGTTTCCCCTTTGCAACTCCTCTTCAACACACACTGACACCATTAAAGCAAATCCTCTATACGTTAATTCAATGACCAAAAAAATCTTTGTTAACACAGAGTTAAAATTGCCCAGTGGTTTCTCATACCTTTCCAAAATGCCTTGCTCAGCAAAAATCAAACTTCTGAAAAAAAAGAAAATGAGGACTCCTGTCATATACCAACAGAACCTTAACTGTGACCCCCTGGGAAGTCACAGTCCCTGGGAATTACTGGCATGCTCACCAGATGAGTTCGCTGCAGTAGGTTTTACTGAGCCTGATGCCCCAGAACTGCACGTGCAATCAGCAGGCGAGCTTGAATCTGCATTTGTTTTTGTTTTGCTTTGGGTTTTTGACAGTAAATTTCCTGTATTTTAAACAAGGTCAGAGGAGTATTTTGATAGAATCTAGAAAAAGGTGTTTTAGCCATGCCTTCCCTTTCATTGCAGTCAGCTCTCTKCCTGCATCTGTATCTCTTATCTCTGCATTTCTGGGAGTTCAGACAGTTCCCCTTTTCCCTGTCATCTCTCTTAGATCTTAGCACGCTTAAAAGGGAAGAATACACCACTGGCAGGCTTCTTGCACTTGCTGACTTTGCCAGCCACTTCGTCTTCCTCCAGTTTCTCTCCTACCACCTCTTTTTGCACTCCTGCTTTCCAAGCCCAACAATCTCTCCCTAGGGCTACTTTCCTCTGTACTTGTACACCACTCTCTACCCTGCCTCCTCTCAATTCCCCCACCCCAACAGTCTTCCAGTGAGCATTCACATATGTACTTTACTTTCCTCTTCCAAATGTATTACATCTCCCTAGCAAAACCCCAGCTTCCTGAGCAGGAGTTGGTTGTAGCTATCTGCCTGAGGTTCATCACTTAAGTCTTTTATTGAGCTTTCTGGGACTGGCTACAGCTCACCTTCCAAGGTCATGGTATCTACACTTGAACCATGCCAAATCTGTTGCAAAAGGCTGGCTGGAAATCTTACCCCAATATTGTATTTATACACATTGCAATCTGATTTAGAGTGAGAGTGTTCACACACTAAGTGTCTCCCATAATAGCTTTATCATTACTTTTCTAACAGCTGGAATCAATGAGGTCAGGTAAGGAACAGTCGAGCCATGATTTGAACCCCAGGAACATTCAGAATAATCCCAACACAAATCAAATCTTCCCCTCTGAAGACAGGACAAGAGGGAAATTGATTTGGAGTGAAGACTGGATTTTGGGAGCCCCCTGCTCAGATTATTTCAACCTTGTCCATGATGCCAGCAAATTGCAGTGTAAGCTAAATAAATCTCGAGGTTTTTTAGCTACTTAAATATGAGCCCAATTTCAGCCTAAATTTTAGGGCTTTCCCACTTTAATTATAGCAAAACCAGAGGTCTGCTACAATCAGCATTTCTCCTGCAGTCTGCCTGTGTTAAAACGTGAAGCAAGAAAGCAATACTGTTATTGTTATATTTTCTTCAAAATATTCAATTGTTYGTATGCTATGGTGAAGGAGGGCTTTAAAGTAACCTCAGTAGATACCTCAGTGGGAACAGAGGTGCAAAATGCTTTGCAGAATCAGGTCTTGTGTTTAAGAATACTCAATTTCTCACAAGCCCAAAACAATTTCATGGATGAAAACATAAAAAGCTTTAAGAAATCTCTATTTGATCTCAACTTCTTATATGTGGAGTTATACAAGGAGCAGTGTTCTCAGGCATAGTTGTGATGTTTCTTAAAGTAAGCATACAGCATTAGCTCTTTAGTTCCAAGGTGGAGCATTGCCAGATCCTTGAGTTTTAATACTGATGTTGGTAAATAATGTACAGTTTTTGGCTAACCATACAGGTACAAATTTGTGGGTTAGACCAAAAAAGAAAGCACAGCACACTGACAGAAATTGATTCAAAGGTAGATTCTCTAATAGTTGTGCTCTTGTTCCAGCCTTTCAGTCACACAGAAATGAAAGCTCTGTGCCCTTTTTGTTTGAAGCAGAGATTTATGGTTAATTGTAGCATTTCCCGTGATTACATGTTTGTGCTTCAGTAACTGCTAGATGAGGAGGAAAGTTGAAACAACTTTAGGGCTAGTATGTTGCTCTACCAGAAGATATACATTCAGATATCTCAGCATGGGCCCTTCCTTATTTCCTTATGAAGGAGAATACATGACAAAAGCTATAAACCACTAGTCGTTCAGAAAGCTGGCAGCAAGAGACGATGATTTCCTCCACTGCTTCTGTCCCTCACCTTTTCTACTACAGGCAAGTCATTCAACATCCCCATCCGAAAAATGACAACAATGGTCTAGGGTTAACAGTGAGTTCAACTCATCCAGACCATGAGTTCTGCAGAGGTGAGTAGATAACCCAATAGGGCAGACAAAATACTTTACCATCAAGAGCACCTAGATTTGATTATGAAAATGTACTCAGATGCCCAAAATTCTGCTACTGTATATGGTTGACAGCAGTGCTGCCTTGGCCAGGCTGAACGTCTTAGGTATCTCTCTAGTGCCTAAAATCACTTGAGATTCATGGAGGAAGAGGCTTCCCAATCCCTCAAGCCCCTGTGGTCTGTGCCAGCAGAGTCCTTGGAGAATACCTCCCACACAGCAACAACTCTGAGCTCAATACGAAACAACAGCCAGGGCCATTTTATTTCAAGGCATAACTCAGGGAGGCAACGCTCACGTTCTGCAGATAACTTCAGAGCTTAGACTAGTCAGGGAGAAGGTGGGAGACACCTGGACTCTGGTCTAGGGAGATGAAACCTGACTCTAATAAGTGAGCCAGTGTGAAGGGATGCAGGAGTAATGGACTCCAAAGAGTGGCAAGATGAGCAGGACTCTGACTCTCTGGCTCACTGACACCCAGACAGAAAGATGGGAGGTCTAAGCTGTAGGCCCTGCTCTCTGTGTCATTTTTTCTTTTCAAGCTAATGAAAGTGCAATAAAAAAGCGTATTTCCAACAGATGTATTGTGAGATTTTGTATCAATAAAGTACTAATTAGTAAAATACTGGAGAGCCTCCAACAGAGCATATCTAGTATTCATTCTAAGTTTTTCTTTCAGGAATCTAAAATCCATTGCAATTCTTTTCCTGTTTTATTCCCCTTCAGTTCTTATCTCTCCATGCTACATTTAGTATCTTGGATAACAAAAGTCTGTGTCTGTTCATACAAGACGTAAAGGAAATTTGAATGTAGTTCAGGCAAGAAAACATGTCACGTAGAACTGATCAGTCTTGGCTAAGAAGGGTAATGGTTTGTTTCTAAACAGATTTCTTCAGATTTTCTGTTTTGGGGTGAAAATTCATATAAAATGGCTGCTTGAGGTTTTGTATTTTACAGCCACAGCATGCAGTAGTTGAAACCAGTGTTATTTCCAAAGTATTTTGAGCATTCAGGGAAAGTCTGAGTGACAGACCATGACACTAGGCATCCCATAAAGGCGCTGATCTTGGCTTTTACAGTAATTCTGCTGTTTATTCAAAATGTATGATTGCCCATTGCACAGTAAGTATAATGTTAGTATGTTCCCATCCTTGTTTCGTAATCTGCATTATAGTTGCCCGAGGAGCTATATTTAAAAGAAGCTTTGTTTACTTTCTTAGCTGAAGGCTCCTATAAACAGTATATTTTTCTTTTAAATTTACGCACAAGGAGAATATTAAAAAACAAGCTACTGTGCCAAATGTTCAAAGGCTTTTTCTCCCCCTAGCTACTACTTTTATGACCGTGGAAACATTGCTTTAGTTTCAGTAGAAAAGCGAAAGTGAACCTTAATGAACTGAAAACTAAAGAACACATCAGATTTTAGATACGGGGTAACTAAGTATAGCTATAGCTGTACTGAAGATACAGCAATGAAATACAAGTATACTTTGGAGATACTCAGTAACTAAATTAGAAGATTAGGATCACAGAATCCCTTGTTGTGGTGGAATGCCTGCTAAGTCAAAATGAAAAGGAAACTCTTGTCAAAATTACAGAATTTATAAAAAAAAAAAAAACAAACCAGCAACAACTTCAAAGTGGAAGGAAAATGAGAACAACTTATGCCAAACCTTTGAAACATATAGGATGTTTTATTAAATGTACTTACTAATATATGTTCCAAAGTAGCAAAATTTTTCAAAAGCATACATTAACCTGCACTTTATAGTAATTCTCCTAGTCTCGAAGATGGCTGGAGATTGCCCAGCCTGGTGACGAAAAAAGGCCATTCATTCTTCTGGGGATCGCCATCTGGAACTGAAAGCAGGGGGTAGCAGGATGCAAAGAAAGGAGTACTTCAAAGAGCACACAAGTAATGTTCCTTTAAGCCACTGACACCAGAAGGGAGGTGTAGAAACTGAGTTATCTATTATAAGAGGCTAACCAGAAGCTAGATTTCGGGGGCTATTGCAAGCATGTGATCAGTTGCCTCAAGAGAGGAACAGTTTTTTCCTCACTACCAAAGCTGAAGGAGCAAGGTGAGGTATGTTTCAGGTCCACACTCAGAAGAGCCAGTGCGGTGGCTGGGCTAGGCTTCCACAATTAATACAGGACAGGTGTTGATTTCATACATGCTCTGAGCACCTAGTAAATCCAGATTATAGTGATTTTGCAGATGGCATCCTCTATTGGAGCAAGGCAGGGAATTAGCCAACCTAGGATAGAATTTATCAAATGTAAATTTAAGTCTGAGCTAGCTCCCTGTATTGTCAGTGTAGAAAAAAAATCCATTTTTGAGGTATAATTCAACCTAAAGCACGTGTCTGACACAGGTCAGATGAGTCTTTCTCTGGAAGTACTTGTTTCTCTCCATTGACTGCTAAGGGAGTCTAGATGTCTAGCTCAAGTGTAAAGGAGAAGAGGTTAGTGCCATTCCTCATGCCTGGTGTAGAAAGAGATACACTTTCTCTCTCTTATTAGCAGAGGGTGATGTCTTCCCAGTGATAGCTGAGACCTGGAGGGGAAGGGTGCCTGTGGGATGGCAGTCTTTAACCAGATGGAAATGATTCAGAATATGGTCACAGCCTGTCCTGGACAAGTTATTGCTGAGATGAATTAAAGAACATTGCAGTCTAATTAATCCTTACCCTTTCTGTCTTGGTTGCTCAGGACATTAAAGTTAGTATTTTTCTGTTCCCAGATACATTTGGTGCATCAAAATCTCACTATGAGATGTAGGCACTCCTCACAGGCTGGAATTTTGCTTTTGAGATGTGATCCTCACTTGATAGTCCTATGATCTTCTCTATTTGCATTAAGCTCCACACCAGGCTGCGGAATAAGACCTTAGTAATTTTTATTGCTGGTAAAAGATTGCTGGGCACCTTCATGTGAAACTGCAAAACAGGATACAAAAAGCAAAGAGAATTATTTTAAGCTGACTTTAAAAGGAACCAAGTACTATTTTTAGTGTGTTTACTACTTGTCAAAGGGATTTTCTGTTGTCTGAAACCCAGACCACTGAGGTTTACCACTGCTTGTATAACAGTTTTTCAATAATGCTGTTCCTTTTTAAATAATTGGTATGGCTTCATATGGCTTTAGAAGCCCTCCTCTATCTGTGCAGCCTGGAAGGCAGGATTTACTCCACGGTGGGGGTGAGAGAGGGTGCAGTTTCTGGGTCTGGCTTTGAGCTCAGCAAGGCGGGTGGAGCTCCTATTGACTTCATCCGTCTCGCTGGTGACAGAGTTAGGCCTAGGACTGTTTTGGTTTCACTGAAGCCTTCTTAGTTTCCTGGTAAGGATACATTTCTAAATATAGCTCCTTACGTTGGATGCAGGAATGTTTATCCATGCAAAGTCAGGCAAGGTAAACACTTTTTTTTTTTTTTTGGGTCAGTATCTTTTTAATGGAAATGAGTCTTGAAGTATATTTGGCATCATCTTGGCATGCTGGAGCTAAATACAGGGACTGTCTTCCTTTTTTGGTATCAGTTATTTCTAATTTTATTTTCACTTGGAAAGGGGTGATTCAGTGATCCTTCATTATAGATGTGTCAGTCAGAGTGGATGTTGCAAGCTCTGTGAGTTCTGCATTCACCTTTTAAATAACACAGCCCTGAATGAATCTGTTGACAGAAGCTGAGCAATTTAAAAATACATTTGAAAATATGCAATGGGATTATGACAGATGGCTGTGCCAGAAAAAATACAAGCTCTTACTATGCTGTTACAGTTGCTTAAGCACACACTAAATGCATAGTTTGCACTCTCTCTTGCTCTCTTTCTCTCTTTTTCACAGAAGAATGTATTGTGAAGTACATTTATTTAGGACTGTGCCATCACGTTAATTCAGCTTTGATTCGACTGATGGATTTTTTTTAATTCCTCCTGTTTATTTGTGATGGGCTCTGACTTGAGATTTGACGTAAACTTGTCATTTTGTTAACATAAATGTGATTTAAAAGCTATTTATGAGAGTGGCTTACTTGAATTCTTTAAACAGGAGGATAAATTTCTGACCAGGCTGTTATTTTCTTCCAGGTTACAATCATCTCATCAGCTGGTACTACTGTACCTTTGAAGAGCAGTAAAGACTACTCTTTGCCAGTCATACTGAAAAGGTTGTTGTGCCTTGTCACTCTCTGTGTTATTTTCTACTTACTATTGTGTAGGAAGCAATCTATTTTTGGTACAAAGATGGAGGAAAAAAGAAAACCTTTAAAATAAATTGTCATTTTTTTAAAAATCAGTGTCCCTTCAGCAAGCTCTCTACACAGGACTCACTAGTGAAAAGAAAACATTTGAACATTAGCCAAAGGAAGAATACAATCGTCTTGGGGACACTGTGCCTCACTTACATCTTCTATCTGTGCTGAGATGTGGGTTTCAGGCTGAGCTCCCGAGAAATGTGAATTGACAATACTGCTTTTTTGCTTATGACAGTTTAATGACTGGTTTTCTGCTGTAGAATCAGGGAGATTCAGTAAATTTCAGCACAGAGGACTCCCAGCCCTATATTTAGTCTTTTTTTCAGGGCTTGAGTTTCTCCACTGTTACAGGTCAGCAGAGATTTTACTGAGTCTGGCCCTAAATTATGAGATTCAAAAAGAGCAACACCAGTGGGAAAGGGAGGACCAGAGCACCACTCACCAAAGCAACAAGTTGTGCTTGGCAAAGAGCAAGATAAAAACATTGCAAAGAAGATGGAGCTCTCCCTCCCTGGAGAGCAGCAAGTGCCTCTCTGCCGTGGTGGGCTGGAGCTGCCAGTAGGGTTTCCCCAGCAAGGCCATGAGCACTGTGAGCAGCAGAGCAGCAGCTACTGTTGCCTCGAACGGAGAAGAAAGGCAACTCCCTGCCTGCAGCTGACTCAAAACAGTTTTGCTGTTCCTCCCCAGCAGGAAACACACAGCCTTGGGCTTCCTCTCAGAGTCCCACCTCACAGGTGTCCTGCCCCACCACAAGGAGCCTCAGTCCCAGGGATGGGTGTGCCAGGAAACACCACCAGAGATAGCCAGGGCTGTGGTGTGAACACATACCCGCACCCTTTATTTTAGCTCTAAGCACCCTCACGAGAGGTGGTGAGGTACGGGATTACTATGATCCCCATTTTCTAGCAACCCCAAGTGACTGGCCCACAGGCAAACAGGGGGTCAGCACTGGAGCAGTGATTTGGACCTGCACTCTCCTAGTCCTTGACACCAGTGCCCTGATCCACACCCCATCCTGTGGCCTTGCACTGGCTTATTTCTCTTCCTTTGAATGATACTTAATAATTCCTTTGAATTAGTATCAGAAGAGAAAATGAATGTCTTTTGGTAAAAGCAGGTGGATTATGACTAGAGAGAGATCTAGAAAGAGAGAAGGATACCATGAGCAGGTCTGTTAATTTCTCCACACCGCAGTGCCATATATATAAAGTGAGGGTCCCTTCCTTTAACTGCTACAGACATGGCACAGGTGAAGTTCTCAGTGCTTGCAAAGCACATGTGCTTTGCAGTGATGATAACCCTATACTACAAACTCCATGTAATTTGGTGTGGCAGTTGCTTTTGCTCTTTTTTTTTGTTTTGTTCTTTTCATAATAAATGTTTCCATTCATAACTGGTTTCCAGTTGCTGAAGCAGTGAACATCACTGGTATTCAGCTCCTGGGAAAACAAATTGAAATGTAACGAGGAAGGAAAAAAAATCAGTTAAGGTACAATTTTGTAGTTTAAGCTTTCCAGATAGACTAAGAGATTAAAAATTCTTGTACATATGATCAGTGTAGATCCCTGGCTAATAATGTATACCTCCACGTAAGTTAAATGGAAGCAGGATGCTCCTTCAGGAGCAGACTTCAGCCTTAAATAATATAGTGGTGTCCGTGGTCTGATACCATATCAGAAACTGTCGCTGCAAGTTTTGATCTGCTTTTGTTGTCCATAATGTCAATATCTCCCTTATACAGAGGTCAGAAGCAACTTAGTATTTACTCCAGCGTGTTGCTTCATTGTACAGCAGTAGTATGTCAGAGCCCCAGTTATGCAGCGAGGCACTCTACTAACACATGGCAAAATGCAAAAAGAAGTAGGGTCTTGTTGTGCTGTCCTTACTCAGGCTGAAGATCCCCATGCTCTCTGAGGAGTCCCACAGAGGGACCCTCTGTTCCCATAAAGAGCTGAGGAGCTGAGCAGCACCAGAAGCAGCCGGATGAGGGGGTGGGCAATGCGTATCTGAGACTTTGTTTAATGCTCTAGAAAGTCATGTTAATGGTAGATCCTGGAAAGAAATTTGGCATTTGAGTCATGCTGCTCACATATGGTGAGTCATGGTGCTGGGAAGTCACAGACGGATGAACCTTGCCAAGTGTAGGCAGAGTTGGGGGAGCTCTGGATGAACTGGACTCCCTGGGAAACACAGGCCAGCTCTAGTTTACATGTGTGGTAGGCTTAGTGCTCCCTGCATCCGTAAGCCACAAATTCTCCTGGGCTTGTTTGTGTGACATCCCAGGTGGTCAGCTGCACAGACATTACTCCAGTTTGGTGGATATCCGATCTCACAAATAAATGCTCTACACCAGCAGTCCTAATGGTGAGAGGGGAGAGGGCTAACACTGCTTGAACTCCTGCTACTCTCTCCACTTCSCTGCTAATCCTGGGCCCAGTGAGGGAGTTCTCGGGGAACTTGGCAAGAGTTGGTGGCAAAATGCACGGCATCRTCCTACAAGCACTCTGGAAGGAAGTGTAATATTGGAAATAAAAATAGAACAATTGATTTGTGAGCTGAGCTCTGCATTGACACAAAAAGGGTCATTGAAAGGGCTTTGCAAAAAGTAAAGGAGGATATTTGAGAAAGTGCCCAAGTTGCAGAAATCCTAAACAATGGGGTTTTTTCTGTAAAATACTTAAGTGAGCCTCTTGAATCATACATAGCGTCGTGACAACGCATGTCATCTGTTGACATACAGAGAAAAATTGAAACACATTCAGACTGGAGCTATTTTAGGCTATTTGTTATAAGCCCTCTGCTTGGCTCAGGCAATGTGTTTGAATCACTGTAGACTGCCTTCTTCCCCAGTCAAGTAGCCGTGGGTTTGGCAATGACCTCCCTCCCACAGGGAGATAAGGCAGTTTGTACCATGTCAATGACCAGAGGCAGCCACAAAACATTAGGCAGGCTCCTGACTGTCGAGAAGTTGAAACTGCTTGAAAACAGCAGGGTCAGTCTGCTCTCAAACACACTGATATTATCTCATTAGTGGTGGCATTTACTGCACAGCACAAGGAGCAGAAAAGGGAGCTGTTAAAAAAAAAAAAAGGCAAACAAATAGTTACAGTATATGGAATCCTTAGGCAGAGGGAATGTTACTCACATGTGGGGTTTTTCTTTGTTAAAGAAAGTAGTCRTTCGTGGATTGTATACAAGCAGCAGATTATCACTTCCTTATTTTACCTCCGAATAACATTCTCCTTCCAGCTGGCAGGGAAGGAAGGCATTTTACCTGAAGCTCAGTCCTGGTTTGCAAAACTTTTTTTTTTTTTTTTTTTTTTTTTTGACAAGCCAAGAAATACAGTATTGCTTATAAGGTTCACGTTTGGGAATGAGAGGTAAGCCCTGCTGTGGAGCTCTTCTCCCCTCTCTCCATATTCACCTTCTCCTTACTCCCGTCGGACAGTTTTGCTGTCTGCTCCTCTACTGCCGATTGTAATGTCATAAATTTAGCATTGACTTTACTGTGTCATTACAGTATAAAGATTCAAGAGGAGACTGGCCAGGAGGATCAAAATACTAGACAATTAACTTTTGAGGTTAAGAAATAGCCTTTTTGTTCTTTATCTGTACAGCACCTATGCCAATGGGTGCAGGACCGGTGCCCCCCTCAGCCACAACCACAGACATGAGTAATAACCAGGCAATCCCCAGGAGCCAGCAGGAGTGGCGAGAGACGTGAGAAGTGCACAGGAAGCTGTTTTCTTCAGCAGCACACTGATATGTCCGGCAGATACATTTCCACCAGCCTGTAAACACGGTCAGAAACATATGAATGTTTGAGATGTTTTCACGACAGGACCTCGAAATAGAGCTGCTTAACACCGTCCCTGCTAAGTACTTCAGGATGGACTTTGACTTGCAGCAACCCCAAGCCGGTAGAGGCCACATGCATGCCCGGCCCTGCGAGCTGTTCGCACACGTGGTTCTCACATGAAGGCTTTGCAGGGTCAGAATTTTTCATTCCCACCAAAAGAGTGTATTGGGATAACTTCCACAGAAATGAATCCTTCTTTTAGTCATAGGTAAGTACTCTCTGCTGTCATAGTACTCTCAGTTGTGACCGGTGAATCACACAAATAATCTGCTAGGAAAGTCATCAAAGGTACCCTTCTGTAATAAATAAGTCCATGTGATATCAGAGACAGAGGCAGAGGAGCTTTCGAGAGAGAAGAGAGCAGCTTATAGGAAATCAGAGACCAGGAGTGTGTAGAGGAAGAGGAAGCTGGGGAAGGGGCACTAAACTTCCCTTTGTAGACACGCCTTGCAGCCATATCATGGGGGATTTTCTTTTAACAAATAAGCAATAGACATGAAGATATGGTTTTTAAAAAACAGAAGAAACTCCTCGGGTTTCCAGAACACCAAATAGTTAATTGTGGTTTCCTAAGATGTATGTGTTACTTGGCAGATAACTTAAAATCTGTGCATTCGCTCTGAAGGATTTTCTGTCTGAGCTGTGTCAGTGAATTGTACTTTCTCAGGCAGACTAAACTATATGATTTAGTTTCTTGCTTGTGTACAGGTGCAGTTCTGGCTCACATAAGTTTGTATATACAAGTGCTAAAATTACAGTTTCCAAACATTGTAAGGGGAAAACCCCCCTGCTCTTAAACTCTTGACTGTTTTGCTGAGGTAGTTTTCGGAAAACAAACCCAGAAAGGAGTATGCAGAGAACTAAAAAGAATGTGTTGAAAGTGCAAATGCGCACAGATACAAAAATATTCTGGGACTTGCTCACCCATATGGGAATCTATAAAAAGATACTGAGTTAATGCTTTGCACCTGTTAGAGTGGGATTTGATGCAAATAAATTGTCCAGACATTTTTTTTTTCCTGAATTGCCAATTTCATATGTTTTCTAGATGGACTTTTCATTAAATGCATTAACAGTGACTTTAGGGGTTGTTATGTTAAAAAAAAACTTTCACACAGTAGGGCCCCTACTGTATTTGTTGTCATATATAGGCACACTGCTTTATAGCACTAGAGGATTTAGTTTCAGAGAAGCCAAAAGTGCTTCTCGTTTAATAGAAACAGTACAGGCCAAATTGTGAGCAAAGAAATCTATATTGAGAAACGAACAGGACAGGAACTACACTAAATAACACAGTTGCAATTCAGTACCAACAGAAAAGGTTTTGCAGTATTTTTTGACTAAGGAGTGCACTTGGTCATAACCTGGTAGGGCAAAAGTGATCTTTCAAATTTTTGTCCTGAAAACCAGGAGATAGGTATATGGTGAGAAAAAATACTGCAAATTACAGCCTGTAATGTATTTAGAAAAGCATTATCCACTTTGTCTCAGAGATGCTATTGGTAAAGTATAAATTGTTTATGTTGTGCTTCTGTTTCTTACAATGGGCTATATTTGAATGGATGTATATAGTATAGTTAAGGTCTTTTTCTTTTGCACACGGTCACAAATACAAGTCTACAGAAATCTGAGTATGAACTTACTGGGAAAATAACTTCCTAAATGCTTTCAGAACTGATATCCTTACGAACCATATTGTTATTCTGGCCTCTGCACAAATTAATTTTTCTTTCCTTATTTATTTATTTATTTATCTATTTATTTTCTATGCCCGGGACGTCTTTACACTAGGTAGCTATTCTTAGATCCATAAATGAAGTGAATGCAAAGAGGCTTTTTCTAAAATCACTACTCAAGAAACTCCCTGGAATATAATCAGCTGTATATCAGACCTTGATAATTAGAGATGTCTGCAGTTAGTTGCAAGAAGGCTGCATGTTTGTTGTTCTCATGTATTCCTATGCATACCTGGTGGTATGCCACCTGTAAAAAACATTAAGATTTGCATGTAAAGGCATACAAAAGGGTATGAGGAACAGGTTTTTCTCCTATTCTTGAGTAGTCATTTCTTCTTTTTATAGGTTAGTTTTATTTGTTATCATATGCCATATTTATCTCACTGATAAATTCATTCACTCTACCCCAGTTTTCCATTACAATTTCTTTGTGAATGGAAGTGCAGTCTGACACAGATACCAGTATAGTTCACTACATATGTCTGTGTATTCAGCTGCCTCCAAACGGACCTATAAAGACAGTTAAAATACATTGTTTATAGGTGAAACTAAGAGTGAATTTGATTGATCTTTCTTCACAATACTGCAAAGGGATGCTTAGAGCGGTGAAAGAGTCTCAGCCTGTCTGGCAAATATCCTGCAATTTTAATTGTACTCAAACAGGAAAAAATACAAGGCATTTGCTGGAGCTAGTGAACAATCCAAAGTGGACAATGTATTTAACACATTAAAGTTAGGAGTCTGGGCTGCATCATGCCTTAAGAGCTCTACTCAGGACAGCTCCAAGAACAGAGACAAAAGTAGTATTAAGCAACCCTCACCAGTCCTTCCCTCAGCACTTATGCAATCTTTGGCACAGCCTTTTTTCACATGAACATCAGTGTGTGTGTGCTTTTTGCACAAGTAACATGATGGAAGTACAGAGAGAGGCATGTAGCATTCAGGCTACCTGGGAATTCTCCCAAAAGCCTCCAGAGACGGAATCTTGCAGCCTGTAGCATTGCAATGAACTTCTCTGATCTTTTTTTACTTGTGTAGTTTATCTGAGCAAACAGTGATTTCTTCAGATATATATCCAGTCTTCTGATTTATCCTACAGTTAGCTTTTAGAACTGTTTACTGTGTGGGTTGATCCCAAATAGCCCTTTTTTAAGTTGGCATTTATTAGCTGAATCATCTGGCACTGTTTCCGTTTTTCAGTTGGGTGAGAGTAGAAGCACTCACAGAACAGATTCTCAAATGCATTTCAAAGTTGTTTTTCTGTCATTTGTGGTGCTAGTGCAACACTCCCTGGAAATTAAGGAAAAAGAAGCACAAGCATTTTTTGTACAAATGTTACATTTATGTTATTTTGTCTCACTGACACAAATCCAACAGTTGAAGGGGTGCAAGGGAAAAGAAAAGCCTAAAAGAGAGGCAGGAGTCAGTTGGTCCTTGGGAAGAGCAAGGTGTAGCTTTTTGTTACGCTACTGTTGTTTGACTTCCACTGTTACTAATCCACTCCAAGAGCAGAATTAAAACCAGAAAAAGAATATGTCAATGATCAAGATCATGTCCTTGAAAATACCATGTACAGTGTTGGTTTTCTTTCCCATTCACCCACACTTCAAGAAGACAGTGGAGCCATGAAGACTGAAATTATTCAAAAGCAAGTATTTGATTTTTGCTACTTTTTATTTTGACCTTTCTATGTTGGAACTCCTTGACAGGAAAAAATATGTTCTAAAAATCAGATGTCATACAGATATCTCTGAAAGAGAGGCCACAAAACTGCTGCTCACTTTTAAAATTAAACTCTTGAGCATCTCTGAAAGAGCCGTTAGTTGAGAACCAGAGTTTAATGTGATCTGGAAATCAGGCTTTCTACTATGTCTCCTGACATGAAGATAGTTCTAGATACTCACTAGTGAAATACTGTTGATAAATAATAAAATGATACTGTTTGTCTGATCACATTTCCCACTATATCCATAATACCCAGAGTACTTATTTTTTTGCGTTCCAAGAACAGATTTTTTGCTTGAAGCTTATTATTCTATTTTATTATAAATCACAAGGTATTAGGGAAGATTCTGGTTGTCTGAAATACATATGTATAAATAAGCAATGAAGGGCGAATTAATTGCCATATATTACAGAGGAGGTGAGGGAAGGGAATGCTTTTCTGCAACATATATCGTTTAAACTTTGTTGATAGGTGTATATACACAGGATATAAATAACAGAAAAATCTACCCTGACATCAGGCATAAGCTGGATATAATATACAGTGTTGTGTGCCATTAATAATACTAATGTTTCAGAGTTGGAAAAGATACAAAACAGAATGGCCAAAGCAGCCTGTGATAGGGAGATGGGAAATGAATTATCAAGAAAGATTGGCCAGAATTAGGCAGCACTGATAATAGGAGACTCTCAAGAGATATGCCGAAGACAATACTGAAATGAAAGAAACAAAGAGAATTAATCACATCAATCTTTTTAAGATAGTCACTAATTTGAAGAGTCTGGGATCTAGGATAGCAAGGGGGTGACTCAGAAATGATAAGTATTTCCGGCACATTTATTTAGTGTTGTTGAAATATTGAACAAATAGCTGAAGTCAAGAGCAACAAGTCAGGGGTTTAAAAGGAGCTGGTTTGTTTTCTTTTTGTGAAGGATTTTTGAGATTACAACATTAGCTACATATTTGAAGTTACAATGATAAGTTCTAGGGTGATTTGTGTTTATTGGGGTTATAAGGGCAGGCCTCAGTGGACCATATGGTATTTTTACAGGGCTGTTTCCATAACAAAAATGGCACAAAATTGTATTAACTTTTCACAGATTGATAGAGAAACAAACTATCTAAATAGACATGTTTGTTTACAGAAGGGTTTAAAAAGGACTTGGGGTGAGGGGAATCCCTGCATGTTTTCTAATCGAATGTGTATCTATAGGTTTAAAGTTTTAATTTGGGTTTGTATTTCCATTCTCATAAGAAGTAGCTGAGAAAAGAGACAGTGGGAATAAAAAATACAATTAATAACAAGGAGCAAGAAGGAAGGAGAATAAGGAAAGAATGTGAAACAACCCAGAGAGACTCTCAGGAGACAAAAAGGAAAAAAAAAAARAAGAAGAGAAAAAATTCTAACATCCAGATAGTTTCTATAGGGCAGGATGGGAGCAAATTCACAGCTCCCGCAACCTTGACAGACTGTCATGTCTTTAGTTAAGGATTCTTTTCCAGCTGTAACTGTCTTTCTTCTTCCTGGGTACTGTAATTTGAATGGAATATTTCCAGCTTAATTCTCTGGAACAGGCATAAAGATATACATTTGCTTCTAAAAATTAAACAAAATTTTGAAAACCACATTCCGTGATAAAATAAGAGTGACTTAATGTAAGCGAACAGCAGTTTAGTTTTGATTTATTGGAAGCATTACATTTCTTTTATTACGGCACAACATTTTGGGTCTGTAAACCGCTGCACCTGGGTTGGGGCAACCCCTGGTATCAATACAGGCTGGGGGATGAAGGGATTGAGAGCAGCCCTGCCGAGAAGGACTTGGGGGTACTGATGGATGAAAAGCTGGACATGAGCCATCAATGTGCGCTCGCAGCCCAGAAGGCCAACCGTATCCTGAGCTGCATCAAAAGAAGTGTGGCCAGGAGGTCGAGGGAGGTGATTCTGCCCCTCTRCTCTGCTCCCGTGAGACCCCACCTGGAGTACTGCGTCCAGCTCTGGAGCCCTCAGCACAAGAAAGACATAGACCTGTTGGAGCGGGTCCAGAGGAGGGCCACAAAAATGATGAGGGAGATGGAACGCCTCTCCTATGAAGAAAGGCTGAGAGAGTTGGGGTTGTTCAGCCTGGAGAAGAGAAGACTCCAGGGAGACCTTATTGCAGCCTATCAGTACTTAAAGGGGGCTTATAAGAAAGATGGGGACAGACTTTTTAGCAGGGTCTGTTGCAACAGGACAAGGGGGAATGGCTTTAAAGTAAAAGAGGGTAGATTTAGACTAGATATAAGGAAGAAATTTTTTACGCTGAGGGTGGTGAAACACTGGAATAGGTTGCCCAGAGAGGTGGTAGATGCCCCATCCCTGGAAACATTCAAGGTCAGGTTGGACGAGGCTTTGAGCAACCTAATCAAGTTGAAGATGTCCCTGCCCATGGCAGGGGGGTTGGACTAGATGACCTTTAAAGGTCCCTTCCAACCCAAACTATTCTATGATTCTATGTGTTTGGCCCAGAATGGCTGGTTTTATGATGCATGGTTTTATGAAGTGACGAATTCTAGAATGAAAGTTCCAGGGTGTTTATTTGTAATAACTGGTTTTTAACATGCTTTTTCAGTTACAGTAATGATTCCAATTCAGAAAATTGAACAAATGAAAAAGAGAAATGCAGAAAGTTGGTTTTACATGAAAAAGGGCTAAGCTGTATTTCATTTTGGGAGTAACATTAAGTCCTGTCTATATTACAGAAAAGACTGGCTTAATTTTCACAACCTGAGGTTTGTTAACTAATATGATCTAAATTCATAACTCAGACAAAGCAAACTGTAGTTTTTGGTTAGCTCATCAAAGTGAACACAAGGGGATAGAGGGGAACTCTTACAACTTGTATGTATTTTACTGGTTTTTAAACACATCTCTTAATATGTGAGTATGTCCAAGCCAGGGAAGGCATAAAGTAGTAATTGACACCACCTATGGCATATTGACATCATTAGTCTTAAAATTTCGGGACCTGTATTCTAAGATGTATGTCAGAAAAAGGAAAAAAAAAATGGAAATGAAAATATCTTGCAGGCATTTATCTGTGGTTGCACAGTGCCTTGGAAATAGATGCCCTTGACGTGGTGGCAAGCATTTCCCACCAAATAAGGATAACCTGAATTCAAAATGCCCACAGACCTTATCCATCCTTGTGACAGGTCCTAGCAGGGCCGCTGTGGTCTCCCAGTACTATGGCTCCTCGGCCATCATTCTGTCTTCAGTATGCCATCAAGCTCACCCTATGGCTGTGCTTCATCACCAGCTCGTGTCCTTAGGTGAAGTTGGACTCAAACACAGATGTGGGTCTGCCCTTGATAAAGAAGATGGACATCAGTCTCCACAGGCRGTGTAATAGGAGACTCTGCACCTTGAATGAGAGTAGATTAGTTTTCTGGCCCACCCATCATGAGTATTAGGATGGGTGCCTCTACATAACCCCAAGGGAGTTCAAACTGCTTGAAACCCATCCTCTATTGTGCCAGCTGTTCTTGGTTGTGTTAACTGAGTTTGTTATCTAGAGTTTTTGATCGCAGTTGTTAAAGGCAAAGGCACGGGTAAGCGTTTCTGTGGAATGGCTGTACTGCAGGCCGCAGGCAGGATAGTAAAGCATCAGGCCAAAGGCCCTGTGACTAATCATGCCCCAGAAATATGGTGCTGAGAGAGGAAAGAAGTCATAAAAATGCAGGGCCATGCTCTGAGCCTTTCCCAATTATTACCAATAAAGCGTAATATCAAGTAGCAACCAATGAGAATGCTCTATTTGTGGCTCAGGAGCTGAGATCATCATAGTCATGACATAGTCATCACTGCCCACCAAAGACCAGCCTTACACAAGGTTTACACAAGCTGCTATCTGGACCTCTTTGGTCAGATTTTGCAGTGTGCTTCAAAGTGCTTTGGATTAGGATTTACAGTCCAGGTTTCTCGGAGGGGTTTTTTTGGCACCAACTTTCCAACAAAATAAATGAGCCCCCATTGATATTCCTAAATAGGTACATAAAAAGTGTCCCCCTGTTGTAAACCTTCATGCAAGTGCCTAAGAAAACAGGACGGATGAAATTCAGACCAGACTCTGGGGGAGTAGGTTACTTACTGCAGGTCAACTTTGTACCTTAGATGTACAGCAAAACGCAGAGTGCCTATCTTCACTAACCAAAGTAGTAGCCTTTACCTCCAGGTCAGTCTGACCAGATGCACATTAGTTTCCAAAGGGCCTAAGCACCTAAACAGCCTTGACAATCTCAGTCTAAATCTGTGTGAGCCTGAGGAGAAGCACTTTGCTTTAAAGAAAAGCAGTCATCTGATTAAGGCACTGAACTGGTACTGAATAGAAATGAGTTCAGTTTCCAGATGAGAAGGATTTATGGTCCACCTCTAACAAGCTGCTTATTGTCTCTGCACATCGAATCCGCATTATTAATTTTGAGAATAATACATCCTTTCTCCCATCCATGGTCTCTGATTTTTAAATTGACTGTAAGGTCTTTGAGTCAGGGTCTAGCCCTTACTAGATGCATTCATGTAATCCACTGAGATAGAGCAGAATTTCTAGGCCATAGATATTGTCCCAAAACACCTTCATAGACAGAGAAGGAAGCTGAACCCTTACACACACTCACACTCCAAACCGTCCATCGCCGGCTGCGGCTCCCATGTGCTGCTTCGCCTTAGCTTTGAGCAAAGTAAAGGGTGACCCTGGGTTAAGTACTGGGTGGCATTAACCCACTCACCATCCCTATCCAGTCAGCAAAGTGATTTTTAACATCTGACCCGCTCAGTAGTTGTTCCAGTTTACATCAAGAAAGGTTGGAACTCTTCCTGTGAGCAAAGCCCACTTCATCTGGGGATCTCTGCTCTGCTCTGCTCCTGGAGGGGAACCAGGGCTGCCCTCAGGCAGCGCAGTCACTAGTGTGGGGCGGTCTGGTTTTGGATCGGGGCCACGCGTTTTTGAGAGGAGGCCTCTCCAGGCTTGCCTTTACAGCACAAGACACCTCGCTGATAGGGCAAGCAGGTGGCTGTTTCTTCCTGTGCTCGTGTGACTGAAACCAGGCAGCAGGCTGGGTGACCACAGAGCAGAGCAAATTCTTGTGCCCGAGAATAACCAGAAGGCAAACTGCGGAGAGCCGGGGGGGCTGAGGGAAGAGCAGGCTTTCTGGCAGCAGCAATTCATCCAAAATCCCTTCATAGATGTGAAAGCAATAGCCCTGCCCCCACTCCACCTCCTAATAATTCGACGCCTGTGTTTGTTGGCAGCTAGGAGGCTTTTTTTTTAACTTCGCAAGAAAAGGAAGGTAGGATTTTAGCAGAATCCTATTGCAAAGCGTGTATTTCTTCTTTTTCTTTCCTTCTCCCCGCCACCCCCTCAACAAATCCCTGAGGTCAACATTGTAATAAACAGCAGGAAAGGCCCAATTTTCTGCACCTGTGGCCTTGTTTGTCTATATATTTCTATAGGTGAATGGGCACAGGGGACGCAGAAAGGAAGTGAATTCAATGGATTGGTTTAAAATACTCAGCATGCTAATCAGCAGGCACTCAGGTGAAATAGCTTTAAAACCCTGTTAAAATAGACCCAGAGTGAAACAGGGTGTGTAGCTACAGTGCATGCAGCTTGGGGTTTTTTGAATATAAGAACGTGGCATTGTTAAAAATCAGCCTCTAGTCAAGTAGCTTGTTATTCAGGACACAAACCCCTGCACCTGAAATCTCTTACACAGAGCAGAAGAATGATTTTGGGTTTAATCTCTTTTTTCATCCCATGAAAGTTTAATGCTGACAAAAGGTACTAGACTAGCAGCCGCAGAAAATGAGGTGCTTTTTTTTTTCAGAAATAGGACTGGCTTGGGCACTGTGAGCTTCCCCACCCACTCTGCTCCCTGGGAAGGYTGCATGGGAAGCGTCCAGCACCTGGCCTCCGTGGTGAGACAGCCAGCAAGGGTACCGTGTTAGTACCAGTGGTACTAACAGTGTTAGTGATACCCACAGGATAGGAAATGTCGATAGGACTGACCCTCTGCCCTCTACGCAGGCTGTTGTCTTGCAGCGCAGGAAACCCAACCCTGCCCCTGACCAGCTCCTGCTGTAGTCCAAAGCCATAGTAAGCAGTAGGAGGTACGTTTTGGTCCTAACTGCAGAGTGACGCTAGTCAAACCAGGAGGGCAAAAGCTTTCCAAGTAGACTATGTAAAAATCTACCAGAAGGAAGTAAATACTGGTTGCTAACAACCTAGACTGGACCCCAAGTGGTGTCAGGAGACTACGAACGAGGTGCAGGCACAGAAGTCTGCAAGGGCTGTTTGCTCACTGCCTGGCAGATGTAGGCAGAAGGCAGGCGGGTATTTCCTCTTCACACTACATCTGCCTTTACCACAAAGTCATTGGAGTTTGGGAATTGGGATTAGCCTTGTGGAGCATCTGCCCTGCTAACCCCCACTTGACCTGAGTCGTGTACCTCTCTGAGGGCAGATGGAAAGGAATAAAAACATTTTCTAGTGCAATGTTGCGCCAAGTTCCCTAACTGTGTAATACACTTTTTTTTCCCCAAACAAGATACAGCTTTATGTGTAAAAGCTTCATATGCCAAGAGGTGCACAAATTCTCTCACATTTGGACTGACTTATTTTCAGAGTCTTTTTTAAATGTCTAATGGGAGTGATTTGTAAAGCCCAAATACTGCAAGAATTGATCTTCTCCTGGTATTTCAGTTCCTGGATGGTGGATGTACTGTGAAAAGAGCAGATCTCAGGTTGTTATGGCTCCCTGAAGGTTTTGAAAAAGCCAGTTCTAAAAGGTAAACACAAATGCAAAAGCCAAACTGTTTGCCTTTATTTGGGTTTACCACTGGGTTATTTCTGGCTTTGTTGTTTATTCAAGTCCCTACTGAAAAGTTGTAGTATCCGCCCATCTGACTACATGCTCACTTGCACTCTGCACTGCTGCAGAGGAGCAAATTCAGCCCCTGAAGCACTTCTGGTGTTAAATTTATTTGCAGTATGAAAAATTAAGCCTGAAATAGAAAAAGGCCTCACTGAATTTTCTCCTGATGCTACTCTCCTGAGGTCAAGTGGAGCTCCAGCAAGGATGTATACTGTCTATTTCCTTGTTTTCGCAGGGGCGTGGGGGTGTGGGGAGGGAACCTTTGCTATTGAACTACTCCTTTCAAAGGATACTAAGGCTTTAGACAAGATACCACTGGTAGAGAGGAAAGAATTTAAAATGGAGAAACCAAAAGCAACTCATTAAAAAATGATCAGGTCAAAGCTCAATATAAGGTATTGACAAGGGTCCCAAATAAGTGTTTAGATTAGATTCAAGGAGATGAGGACAAGTATGAGTTAGTTGCATGAATAGTTTGTTTGCTTTTTGACCAAAATGCCATTTGAYGCACAGTCTGATGTCTCTTCATAACTAGCCTCAATAGTTTGGCTGAACACATGTGTTCACAGTCGTATATGTGTACTTAATCTCAAATACAAATATTCAACCACGGATATGTTTGTTCAACTCTTTGTTGACTCTGGTGATCAATTTTGAAGCCTAAATACCGGTTAACAGCACTGTAAATAACTCAGAGGCAGCTGTTTATTTACTCATGATACTTGTCAAGTATTTTTATAAAAACAGAGGCATAGCTTTGTATTGCTTCCTTGATACCGGAAAGAGATACCACTCACCTGAGTTTGTGTTTAACAGGAACTATCCTGTCAGCTCTAACTGGTTATTCAAACATTCTTCTCAGATTGAGAAGCACCTGTGTCCTGACTAAGGCTCTTTCCCAGACTTGACATGTAGCCTTGGACAAATTGCTTCATCTAAAGACGAAGCAATGGTCAGTTGGTCAACAGCTCAGTTTGCCCATCTGTAGATCAAGGATGACTCTTAGTTACAAGCTAGACATGGGTACTAGCTTTAAACTTGCAAAACACATGACTACATACATACTAATAGTTTTGGCGTGTGTGATCAGACCGAGTAGGTTGGAGTCATTCAACTGATCAGCAAAAATAAGATAAAAAACAACCAACCAGCTAACAGAGATCTCTATTTATAGATCATCCTCTCTGTTTARCTAGGAGGAGCCTGGTAAAATAGTCCTCCATTAATTTTGAAGTGGACCAAAAAGAAGCCTATTTGACATTTTTCTCCGTACCATCTGACTGCTTGCTCTCACTCACCAAAGCAGACATATCCTCACCCCATGCTTATCCCAGATTTCTCTCTAGCACAGTGAGCTCTAACAGCACAGAACACCTGTATTATCTCTAGTACTTCAGCAACAGCCAACAATAACAGTAAGCAGCTGGATGTCAGAAAAGCCCAAATCTATCATGGTATGACATGCTGCATCGCCTTTGCAGCAATAAAATTACTGGTGGGCCAGCAGAAACAGCATCCAGAGTTGGTTAGATCTTCTGTGGAAGACACTTGAGAGACTTTTGAATTGTAACATTTTATTGTTGTTATTTATGACTTTGGTTGTTAATTAATAATTCTACTGGTAAATTCAGTTTACAGCACATGGCGTGACTGTTATGTCACTGTGTTCCTAAAGCATTCTTTACAAGCCTCTCACCGTGCTTTGCAGGCATTAACTATTTAAGTCTATGCAGTAGTTAAGGGAAACTGTAGGGACCACTTCACTCATTGCTGATAAGTAGCTGCCAGTGAAGTGACTCTACATAGCTGTTTGGCAGTGCATAGCAACACTAATCAATATCTGAAGACAGGACATTGGTGTATTTCTTCTACCTGCTGAAAAGAGAAAGTGCTGTTCTTTAGCCTGGCTTTATTATACACTTTCATTGATATGGGGGAAGGGGGATTTTTTTTTATCACCATGCTTTAGAAAGAGTTGTGTTTATCCTACAAAAAAAAAAAAAAAAAAAAAAAAGAGAGAGAGAGAGAGAGATTAAAAGGTAACCTCAGCTTTTTAAGTCAGGATTTTTAAAGCCATCTCCAGTCCCTATAGCAACTAATTTCAAATCTGTAGTCCAAGGCTAGTTCAAGAGTGAACTTGCTCTCACTAAAATCATTTTGCATTTCTTTATTTGTGTAAATAGAATCAGAGGAGATCTGAAATTCTGATCTAGCTTCAAAGTCTCCCTAGGCATAAAGACACCCTCATGCCAAGGTTTCATTTCTCAAATTAATAGCTTTATAATAATATGGTTTGATGGTAGTCTATTGCTTGTTTTGGGGGGTTCTGGGGGTTGGGTTCGTGGGGTTTTTGCAACGCTATTTTCGGTTCCTGAAAAAATTAGGGAGGAAGAGGAGCTATTTAATATGATGAATACCATATTGATGCTGCAATATCTTTAGACCTTAGCTGAAAAGAGCCTAGGTCAAGAAATTAGAGTGCTAAAAATAATTGCTTCAGTAGGTGGCACTATTCCCTCTGCGTCACTCCTAAGTCAGTACCCTTACATGGTGCTCTGGGGATGAAGAGATGTAAAGCAAAGAACCCTGTCCGTTGTGATTATTGAAGACCACTCGTTACCCCTCCCAGCAGTGGTAGTTGCTGGTTCTTATACTCAGATCACAAGACAAAAATGCAGCCTACCTTCTCTCTCTCTTTAAATGGATGAGGTGTTCTTGCTTGATAGGTTGGGTTTTGTTCCGGGGGGGGGAGGCCTGAGATTCTGCCCTCAAAGTATCACGTATTTATGTGGTGCTATTTTAATAGCTGCTCTGTTCCWGCCCAGAAAGGCTGGAAAATGATAGGTCAAGTGTCTCCCTAATACAAAGACCGAGTAATTCTTCATCTCTAGCTTGCAAAAGGCATTGTTTAACTTAGTGCAGTGGTAATTATAATGATTTAAAAGCAAGTTCAGGAAAGGCTCATTCTTGCCGTGAAACAAATAATATTCTGGTAGAAATATACAGTCTGGTAGTCACAAAGCTCTACGACACTGCATAAATACCTGCCATCTGTTCCCAAAATACATTCATATGCAATTGCAGTTTAGTCACTTCTCATAGCTGTTAAGCAATGTAAATTAATATATGGTTGTAGTAATTATTTACATGTGGCTTCACTTTACACTGTAATGTAACATTGGATTAGTTTTTTAGGATAGCTGTAGAAGTCTTTTTTTTTTTTTTTTTTTTCTTTAATAGTGTATTTATTTTGTTTTGCTAAGCTTTTCTATGGCTTTGCTGATAATAAGCAAGCAGAACTGTAGGGCAAGATTTGTAGAGAATTCCTGTGTTCACTGAGCATATTTAAAAGGAGAATCCTCAAAGTCAGATGTCTATATAA
>JAYKAV010002769.1:612334-676377 GCA_035582835.1 Phoebastria nigripes
TAACATTGGATTAGTTTTTTAGGATAGCTGTAGAATTTTTTTTTTTTTTTTTTTTTGTCCTTAAATAGTGTATTTATTTTGCTTGGCTAAGCTTCTCTCTTGCTTTGGTGATAACAAGCAAGCAGAACTGTAGGGCAAGATTTGTAGAGAATTCCTGTGTTCACTGAGCATATTTAAAAGGAGAATCCTCAAAGTCAGATGTCTATATAATATGGCTGCACTTCTAAAGCATCTTTGTGGCATCCAGTGGTAATTGTGCCAGCCACAAATAGCACTTGGACCAGGTATGTTGCGTTTCCTATAAAGCAATTAAAGAGGAAGGATACTGTTTAGGAAGTGGCTAGAGAGTTTCTCAGAGCCARGGAATTCCCAGCTAAAGAGATCCAGCCTGATTTTAAACCTGGCCAGATCCTGGGCCTGAATCTAGTTCCATAGGCTTTAACTCAAATCCCTTTTGCTTTCCATTCCCTGTCATTCATCTGGAATGCAAGTTTAATGCTAATTTTGTATGTTGGGGCAGCATCAGAAGGCAGTAGTTAGGAGTCAACAGCATCAAAGCAAATTTTCCGTAAATCCCATCTCCCTTTGCCAAGCGCTGTTAGGGCCATCTTCTGTCCTTAATATTCTGCCCATGAACATTCCTGGGTATTCACCACATAAGTCTAAGAATAGTTCAACCATTTAAGGGCCTAAGCTTACACACAGAGCCTGTATGAGTAAAGGATTGCTGGGCTCCATCACTGTTAAAACATTCTAGCAGTCCATGTTTATCAATAATAAGGTAATAAAACAACACTATCTGATTTCAGCTTTCTTACCTTAGCAAAATATTAGTTCTTTGTCAAACTGAGGCTCTGTTCCTATGGACAAGGAAACACAGGTTTGTGTAATTACCTGCTTTCTGTTAGGCTCGGTGATGATACTTAACCATAAGTCAAATATTTGTCTATTTTCCTAATCTAGCTTATCCATGTTCAGATGATGCATGAGCATACAGTACAATATGATATAACCAAAAAATTCAATAAAATGAGAAATTAATTCAGAAAAAAACCCCAAATCTCTAAAGGGAATTTAGAAATTCATTTGTAAGTCCAAGCCTCTAGTAACATATACATGTATCCTTTAAGATACTAAATCAATCTAAGAAAGTGTTTTTCTGCCAGATGTCTGGATTCATGACAGAAAGCACTTGAAGAATTGATGTCTGCCTGCACTATCACCAGGGCTGTGTCTTTTCATTGCCACCGTGTAGCTTCAGTCTTATTTTTCAGTAGATGACAGACCATTTGCAATATCCTGATGGTGATGGTGACACTGAAACTTTTTTCTCCTTTCTCCTTTGCTACTCCAGTATTGTGAAGCCTAACCCACTCCAAAAGCATGAGATTTAAAAATGAACACACTTAGAGGAGGCTGGATGAGGGAAAAGGGGAGAGGAATTACTCTGCTTTCTATAAAGTCTTCTGGTGTTAAAGTGTGCAGAGTTCATGTTGGAAACGTTCCTCAGCACTCATAAGAGCTTTCTCTTATGTTTATTTTGAGGAAAACAGATTCTTGTACTGACACCATGGTTCAGGAGCAGAGATGTTGAAAATCGTGAATATTTGTAACATTGCAGCCTGATTATCTATGTTTTCCTAGATAAGTACCATTTTCATAACTAAGTATTGACATAAGTATCTAAGTACTACAGAACAGTGGTTTTCATCTTCTGATCTGTGGCTCCATAGATGACTTATAAGGTGGCCACAGAAGCTAGTGGTGAATACTAAGTATGTAGTCAGGAGGCGTAAATTCTTTACACAGAAGTCCACACCCATACAAAAAAAAAAAAAAAAGTGGTCCATATATTGGCAAAGTTTGAAAACATTTGTCCAAAGAAAGACATGGAAATAGAAGAGAAGGGAGGCATGTTCAAGCAGATTGCAAGAGATTCAGTGGTGAAGAGACCGTGACTATATCTCTTGGCAGACTGGCATGCAACGCTTGCTTTAAATGAGCAAGCCCAAATACTGGATGCTTTCTAAGGAACAGCCACATGGAGATTTGCATGGGCTCATTGGTGCTGCTAAAAAAGACGGTGCCTTGGACAGGGCTTTGCTGCGGCGGCTGAACTGCTTCTGGTACGAATGGAAATTAACTTTGGGCTTGCCGTGTAGAGTTCCCTCCAAAGGGAAGCTGGAATAAACTGCTAATCTGTACAGAGTCCAGATGAGGTAATTGTAAGGAAAGGAAGGGCACACCAGGGTGAAAGGGCTTTTCAAGAGTTCCAACACAGGTAAGAAGCAGAGTGGGAAGCAGGGAGTGAGGCAAAATAAAATTGTGTGTTAAAATATATCAGTGGACATCATCTGACCGTTTCCCCCCACCCCAAAGCTGTACTTCGATCTAYGGCTCAAGCCTATTTGTTACATCAAATGGGTCAAGAAAAGGAGACAAGATGTTTTCCTCAGCATTACGTACTAAAGCTTACTTCAGAAAAAAAGCCTTAAAATAAACTTGTTGAACTATTTTAAGGACATGTTATTAGTACATTATTCCTACTATGTCATGAAAGAATAAAAAATAAGAAAAATCAAAACCCAGCTGGTAAAAAAATTACTTCCTGAAATGAAAAAAAAAATATTTTAAAAATGTGATATCATACTATTTCTTTTGAAGTCAGCACATTTTTAAGTTTTTACTTGGGTGAGAAGAGACCTTTTCATATGACAAGTGGTCCAGCTAAATTTTTCCAGCAGACTGTGCTGCTCATTGTACAGTATTTCCACAGTGAAGAAGCTCCCAGTTCCTTTCCCAGTGCATAGAGGAAAGCAGGCACTCTCTATGTATCTATCTTCAACAGAGCTTAAGCTGGGTTAGGAAGGGGCACCTGCTGCAGGCAGTTCAGGCTGTATATGACAGGAATGACTCTCCTGCCTTCTCTCCTCACTGAAAACAAAGCAAATTAAGCACCTAAGTGCTTCAAGTTATGCAGGATTAATCAGGGTTGGGATGCTCTCATAGTCCTTAAACTAACACCCCCAACACGTGTACATGTGGGAGGCTCACAGTGATATGAAATAGTCCTACAATACTCCCATGGATCTACATTTGGTCCAGCAAGCAGCGCTACGGTAGCCGACTACCTCATTTCTTCACAGCAGCATTCCCAGGTAGATCCCGTAGAGCAGGGTTTAGCCTAGGAGGAGCACAGCAAGACTGCTGGGCTCCATACATCAGGGATGAGGGCAGGTTTCCCAGGCCAGCAGCCCTGGCCAATTGTCTTGCATTGAGCGTGTAGATACCGTGATGAGTTAAGTAAAACCCTGCGGCTGTGTGTTGCCCTAGTGTTAAGCAGTCAGATAATGCCAGAAAAAAAGCCAATATAGACACCCCAGATCCTCGGAATGCTTCCCTTTCTCTGCCAGAAGCTGAGGATCCCAGAGATTGTGTTTGGTCTAACAAAACCAGACACAGCTCTGTCTGATACGCACTTAAAGCTGGTGGGACAGTGTCCTCACATGGACTGCAGTCCACAGAGATGCCCCCTGACAGGAGTCCCAGCAGGATGGGACTGTGCCATGGGGCTCTGTCAGGAGCAGGAGGAGTCACCTCATGCTGGATAGTCTCTGAGGTTACTCTGAAAGGAGTGACCCAAAATGCTCCTAGAGGACTCTGCTGGCTCCCTACCCCGAGGGCAGCCATACCAACAGTATCGAAAGATCAAATACGGGGAGTAACTGATCTGCCTCCTTTCTATGTCCCTCTGTGCATCAAAGCTCACCATTTGTGCCGAAGCTAAGTACGTGAGTGGAGTGKGACTCACGAATTTCAGGAGAAATTATGTGCTGTCACACATAATGCCCAAGTGTGTATGTATATTTAAAAAAAAAAAAAAGAAAGAAAAAAAAAGAAAAAAAGTCATTTGAGATGAGCTCACAGGAGCATTGGTCTCCAATGTTGTTTTTCCTGAGAAGAGGCTGTGGTATCTCAGCTTCCTTATGGGTTAAAGGAAGAGATCCCTAAGAGCAGAGAGCTTGGTTCCAAGTTTCTGGCCATCCAGAGTTTCAATATAGAGGAAACACTGTATGTGTCTCTCTTTAGCATGATGGGAATGAAATGTAAAGAGAGGTTGCACGAGGTCTGATGGAAGTCTCTAAAGGAGGCTGGGAGCTCACTGTAGCTGGACAGCAGACCTGAAGTCTGAGGGCTTATGCTGCTCAGCTGGTCCGTCACTGGGAAGGAGCTGGCCATGCTCTTGCATATGAGACCTTCCCACACGTGGAGTCAGGCTGTGCAGCTGGGAGACGAGGCTGGGAAGAAGTACCAAGAAATGTGTAGTCACTGCTTGGTGGCACCAACGTCCTGTCCGTGCTCTGGCATGTGGGACTTTGTGGCTGTCTCCCCATTTTCGTCTTCATCTCAGATTGCCTGGTGTGCAAAAGTGTTTCTTCCAGTCGCACCGTAAGCCTCTTGCAGTCCCTCTCCTTCACCCACCTTTCACCCCGTGGCATGCCCTGCTGGTGGGAGATGCGGGTGAGGTGGGTTTGTGGCAGGACAGGGCAGCRTCTGCAAGAGATGACAGTTTCTGTGATAGGTGCTGCAAGGGGGGTGCCCAATGGGGGGCTGTTTACAACGTGATGCCTCAGCAGCTGCTTCAGTCACGGCCGTGAGCTATCAGTGCTTACGGTTTTATGGCACTTTCATCACCATCTGTCACTCCTTTAATGGCATGGTGTGCGCCTCTTGCCACCTTCCCCCTGCCACCCCCGTTCCCCCCCGCCACACGCATGCACACGCATGTTGAGGAGCTCAGCCATATGGTGCTGAGTAAGCTGCGCTGCATGTCCTCATCTTCTGGGTCCATCTTGAGGGACTCCAGGGGACAGTAGCTAGATAGGGTGGCCCAAGTAGCCCAGAGTTATGGCGTAAGAGTAGAATACATAATATTATCATACTAACATGGGAACTGTGGTCTGTCCCCAGTTCCATCTTTATGGATGTGTCTGCCATCCTAATGTGGGCTGTTAGGCAGTGGTGGATGTTTGGCCTAGTCTTCTGCAAGGACGAGTAGCCTAAAGGTTACTCTTTGTTTATACTTTATGCTAAACTGAAAACGAACAAAACGCACACATACAGATTTTCAAATAAAAGTATTTGTTTATGTATACATAGACACACCCCAAGGCTTAATATCACGCCCTTGCCAAGGAACATATGTTATTTCAGCTTGACACATTTTAGTTGCAAAATCCAGGGTGTTCTTTTCATTTGTTCAAAACAAGAGAAAACTCAAAGTGAGCTGTAGCAATCGCAATCCCCGTGGCTGTCTTCCATCACTAATCTGTGTCCGTGCCACAGGCACACGTGGTTTGAAATCAAAGCCTTCTCGAGCCTTGGAGAAGCACCCCCAGAAAGTAACAAGATCTGGTTTGCCATGCCTTAACTTTCAACTCATGGAGTTTTTAATGCCTGTAAGCTTACTGCTGTGCATTATACTGTTATCTGCGTTACCTGGGGGGTTTTGAGGGAGAGTTTGTGGCTGAGAGTAAACTTCACTGTAGCAATTTTTTTTTTTTTTCCTCTTACGTGTTCCTCTGATTGGTCATTTGATTATAGTGAATCCCAAAAGGCTCATGGATTAAAAACAAAGGCTGGTTTGTAAGTGAACTTGCTGTTGATGGATTAGGGCAGTGTGCCGGCTGTAACCAGATCCACAATACAAGTTCATTCATTTGGAGTGCAGCTCTCGACTCGCATTACACTCTCTCTGACTCGGCTCTTTACCATCCAGCCAGTGAAACTTTACACCTCTACGATTTTATCACAGCCTCAGTTCACCAACAATGTGTGTCACGCTGTGAAAAATATAACTATAAATCAAGGTCCTACATATGGTGGAGTGGTAACCTTTCCAAAGACCTTATTTTGGAGGCTGTCGCTAAACAGATTTGTTTGTGTATGAGAGTGTGTGTGTGTGTGTGTGTGAGAGATGCATATACACATATGACAATCAAAGGCTACCACAACAGAGCACTCTTATTTTCTAAGCTGACATTTCACACTATGAGCCAAAAAAGTTCATTTTGGAGCACAGTGCAATGTTTGTGATATTAATATCAATAGATGCCTTTTAGATTTTCACTCTAAAGCCAAATAYGTTCAAGGATGATACATTTTTATATCGTTGGTTGGGAGGCAAAGCAAAGCATGCCCACATTTCTGTGATATGCAGAAGGGAACTTTCACCCCTGATTTTTTTTATCTCCCTCACTCTCTTTGGCTCACGTGCCACTCTGAGCATTCCCAATCCTTGGAGAGTGCGATCTTTAAGAGCTGTCATTACACTTCTCAAGTTTGACAGAAGATAAGAAAGAGAACAACTGGTTTTAATCATGACAGATTCCAAGTCCTGGAAATCTTTCCAGAAGTTACTCCCAAGAGCTGACGTTTTCTGAAGCCCCTTCTCCTTTCGGCGCATGTGTGCATATTCGCACAATCCAGAGATCCTCACCTCCAGATCTTTTTGCTTGCCAAACGCTGTTCCTAGTAGACAGGAAGACTAAACCACAATGTACTTTTGCAAATTATGCCTAATCAACTATTTCTATTATGGAAGAGAGCCAGGACTAGGAATGCAATAGCCCAGCAATGTGAAGCCCCAAAGAAAAGTAGTCAAGCCAAGACTGTGCTGTGCAAATGGCAGTTCTGCCTGAGGAAGAAAGCCCCCTCCAAGGCCCATTTCTGGTCARCACTCATACCGATGACTTATGCAAGTCTCATCTGCTTCTCTTGCCTAGAATTAGGTAGTGTCAGAAATCTTACAGATAGCTTTTCCTGGTTTTACTTCTAGGAGCTAAAGCTATCCTTTGCATATTTCAAAGGGAAAACCAAGGTACAGAAAGATTAGTTGACTTAGAAAACCAGAAATCCACTGTGGCAGAATGAGTTGTGAAACCAGCTTTATATAAATTTCACTTTGCTCTACTGCAAGAGCTTGACTCTGCCATGAGGCTAAACTACACTATGATACTTGCTCTTCCCCTGAGGAGGTGATTTACACCAGCTATGGGTTTAGCCATGCAAGAAAAAATAGCGAAATTCAGGGAAGCTCTTAAGTTCTGCATAACTGCTACTTCTAGGCTTTCCCCAGCATTGCCCCAGTTTCCTCTTCTGTTATGTGTCGGTTCTGTCTTGGACAAAACATGACAGACCATGCACTACCTACACAGTTATCACACAGCCTTAGCTGTCATTAGGGCTTTTTTGCTTTAATTCTCTGAAACTTCACAGCRCTTTCTTCCTCATTCCTTTTTAAGTTTCTAACAGACATGGAAATGAGACACAAACAAGGTCTGAAGAACAGCTTATGAAATATTTTTAGTGAACAACCAGCTCCTCTGTGTTTTATTGCCTTTTCTTTACAAGAATAGATATTTTTGTATTAACTGTTGTTGATGTTTGTCAAAATTCTGTGGAAAAACCTTTTTCTGGTTTTGTCATCCACAAATTTGACAGTTGGGAGGTTGACTGTTGGAAAATTGATTTGATTTTTTAATTTAAAAACTGAGATTTTTYTTCATTTTGATCATTAGTTTTTCACAGAAAAATAGTTTCTTGCCCTGCTGCAACCTCCACTGAAAAATTTTTAAACAGATAAAGTTATGCTAAGACAGCAGTGTGAACCAGAGTTTCTTGTGCTGCCTCATGGCTGGATCTGGCTGGTATTAAAGGTTCACTTGTGTTTTCTCCATAAGAAAAAAAAAGACCTACTGGAGTAAAGACATAGGGAGTGAAATATGTTCCCTTTATCTGCCTTGATAGTGGAATTTGTGGAACAGTTTTATGGAGGAGAGAGAGGAATCTCCCTTCTCTGTGTTTTGAGCTTAGTTTTAAGTTACTCAAATTAAACAACATTTTATTACTTGGCTTAGAATTTTTTATTGGTAACTTCAAGTGTTCACAATGGAGCCAGTTTTAACATTACAGCAATCTGCAATATTTGGGCTTATCTCCATTAAGAAATTAACTGTAACCCTGGCTCATCTAGTAGGAAGAGAAACAAGGGGGAGAGAGAAAGCATAGTGCATGTTTGGAGTATTTGAAAACGAATGGACAACCCTTCAAGCATCAATGCCTTTTAGTTGTCACATTAAGCCTGTGGAAATGCAATGGGCTGGAGGAGCCTGTCTGAAATGAATTATTAAGCAGTCACAGCCTCGCTCGAGTTCCTGTTGGACCTGCATCTGCAGGATGGTATGAAAACCACCTTCACATCTGGTACCCTTGATGCCATTTCCAGCAGCAGGGTTCAACAACTGAGTGACTGCAGACCAAACTGAGAGTCACTGAAATCAGGGGTAGACTTTCCTGAGACTTTGGTGAGCACTGGACATTGTCATTTCCAGAGACGGTGCGGATTAGACTGTGGACGAATGCTACCTATATCTCTTCACTCCCCGTTAAGTGGATGAAGAGGCGAGATGTCAATCGAATGTCTCTCACCAGACCCACATTCATTGCTGAGAGAGAGACACACACTGTTGACAAGTACTACCTGACTTGGTCAATGCCTTTTGATAGCTGTGCTATTGCAATGATGCCTACTAGTATGCTTTACAGTACAAGACATAGGACCAGCCCTTGCTCAGACCACTCCAAGGACAGAGCTGAGAAGACAGAGATAATTATAGGTTTAAAATAGTTTTATTTTCTGTAATGCAAGTCCTGTATTTGAAAAGGCTTAGAGTTGTTGATAGATGTGCTAGTGTGGGTAAGTGCACAGCTGCCAGCTGCTTCAGATAAAACATTGCATGAAATTGTGCCATTTATATAACTCTTGTTTACAGACTTGGAGCACAAGGATAATCATGGTTTTATATGAAATCACACAGTCAAAATATTGGGCATGCCTACGTTTATGAGAATTCTGCTGACGCGAGGAAACTGAGCGATTTTAAATCACCATACCTGGCATTGAGCTCTTTGGAATTAGGTATCAGGAATGTTTATGCAATATGCGTTTCATATGCTCTTCAAAAAACTTGTGATTCCCAGGAAAACTGATTTAGAGTTGTCACTGTTTTCAACCCTACCTAGGGAATACACCACAGTTTAGCTCCTCACAGTACTTGAAGATGATCTCATTCTGTTTATCTTTCTCTTGTTTGTTAATTTTTGAGCATTAATTAGCTCCAGACATCATTTTTCTGTTCCTTCCATGAGTTCTATTACAGATTTGTAATTAACGTTATTGTTATTTATTTATTGCCTAAATCCAGATAATTACTGGTTGAGTCTAACACCCATTGTAATGCGTTTTAAACATGTGGCTTTGGCTAGAACAGTTTGAGAGGCCTTTTTTTCTGTGTTTATAATTGTATTAGCTCTGCTTTTTGCAGAAATGAGGCTGTCAGACCTTTCAAAAAAACCCCATCTTCTGTCAAGTGGGTACATCTACTCTTTACTTCTTCCATTTACAGCTGCATGAAGTCAGACTTCACAACATACTTGAGTTTGGAGATCCTTTCATTGTTCAAAGAATTTGAGATTACCTTTGATATCTCCACCTTATAAAACTTTTGCCTTGATTTCACTGGGGCCAGGATTTCATCAGGATTCTGCTTCTTGGCGCAGTTCCTGTGAGTGTATCAGGTAGGTAGGGAACATAGAAAACCACTAGCCCATCTGGAAAACTGATCATTCATCTTTTTAGATCCTGTTTAAACTCCAGCAAAGATAGTTGAGCTGCCCTTTCCTTCCAGATGAAGGAAAATAAAGAAGTGCTGAGCCAGAATCTCTCTCCAAATATGATTTTGCTTAGAAAGCTAAAGAAAACCTGAAGTAATTCCACTCACTACTCCATCTAGAAATCCTGAAGTCTTATGTATTTTATCCAGTTCATGGCTCCCTACAACCACATGGTTGTTACCGTGTTGTATGTCATGCAGCATTAGGAGTGGTCTTCAAGTTGCTTCTGTATCTCAGAAAGAAATGATCTGCACCTCTGGAGTCCCCTTTTGCTCTGGCTGCAAATTTCTGAAGCCCAGTAGCGTGCAGCTGAGTAACAATGGAGATTTCATACATAGTCACAGAGGAGAGAGTGGCGTGAAGTGAAAGTGTTACTTCTTTTAGTCCCCACCGTCTCTATATTTCTGTACTATGCTTTTCYGTGTCTTGACTACCTAGGTATGATATTTAACAGAAACTTTGAGCTTGTGCTTACCCATACTCCCCCTTCTAGAAGCGGAGTGCAACTCAGCTGATTCTGCTGATGAGCTGCCACATTTAAATATATGTAATGTATATACATATAAATATATCAGATTATATCGTTATATACTTATATATATGTTATTAGTACCTTCCAGAACAAACAATTAGCTACAACTCAACAGTAAGTCTTTTTCAAACACCTAGCTCTTGATATTACACATTCTAAACAAACTTTCACATTTAAAAAAATCCAGGTCTTGGAAAATGAACAGTTAAGAGGTCCGTTGAGTTTCTCTATTGTCAGGCGAGCCTGTGTTGCTTGCCATCATTTTTCTTCAAGCTGCTGCTGCTGTGCAATGCCCTAATGTTGTTTATAAATGTACACACACACAAGTACCTACAATGATGAAATGAAGACCCATAATATTTTTCATTCTGTTATAAAAAAAAGGATAAAAAAAAAAAMCAACCCCAAGAAAAATATATGTGGGATTTGGTTACCACAGAAGCAATGGTTTGTAGTGCAATTTAAGATGCCCTAGGACACCTCAGCCAGCCTCTAGCCTCTTTTCCAGAAGGGCACAGGTCTTCGATGCAACCTGTGTCATGTCTACCAGGGTAAGAGATCTTAGATACCAAGGGAGTCTAGAGTGTCTCTAGGCAGGTATTTTTAAGCACCTTTATCACTGTATTTGTCTARGCAAAGAAAAGTGATTTTGCTTCTAGCAGGTGAAAATTTTACAGGTATTTTGATGGGACTTAATAATTGCCATACACAAAGAAACCTTGCAAAATAGCCTAGTGGAGTGTAACAGATCTATGAGATCAAGCTTTCATCATCCTCTTAACAGTTTTCTAAGAACTCTGGAATCAAAATGTTCCCAGTCTGTATCCATTCCTACTCCACCCCACTCAGCACATGCATAAATATTTTTTTGAAAGTCCCGGGCTTCCCAACCTTCCCCTGCAGAAACAGAGGTGATGATTGTAAACAGATAAGCTTCCCAAACTCAAGGGGGAAAACAGTGGGAGAATCTGTTAGTTTGTAACAGGCTTATTCTTACATACAAAGGTACTTGCAAGTTTCATTTCATCACTAGGAAATGGCATGAAGAAAATTACTACAAGTTTTCACTTTTTAAAATATTTTAAAGTAAATAAGGAAATTTTAAAGTAAGTAGGAAAGTATATAGAATGCAGATATCAAGAAAATATTGAAAGCAGAAAACTATCAACTATTAAATTGCATAGCCAGTTTATCCAAGGATAGCTAAAGCAATGATGTGAAAGCAATAAATGATCTTTTCCCAGCTAACAAATCAGTCTGTAATGGGTGAGGCCAAGTTCTTATCTACACAAGAAAACAGAATTGTGCCAGCAGCTGGGTTGATGAACCAGTGCCAAATATCAGCAAACTGAAAGTATCTTGACTTGTAAAACATAATCAATGCAGGCTCATTCTGGTGCTGGTTAGTCCCTGCTCCAAGGAGTTGTGGTCATGGTGAGCTGATCCTGTACGGATAAGTCTCGCTGCCATTGCAGTTTACTCAAGTTCAGAAATGCTGTTGAGGAGGTTTTGTCTTCTTGTAGACAAGGTCTGTGCTACACATCTTGCTCTGGGTTGCGCACACAAGGAAGGCTGTGCTGGAGCTGCTCACAAACCCCGCTTGGCTTCACTGCTGTAAGACGGCTCCCCAACATGGCCTGTTGTCCCACACCACATCAGTTCACACATTTCAATCTATCTCAGGTTAGCAAAAGCTATAGTAACCAGCTAAGGGGCTGCAGGGTGGCCCATGTAAGGAAGACCTTTGGCAATTTCACTACCATTGCTATTAGTAGGAACTATAATGTCTATAATGACATTGTTTATTTGACTGCTATCCTACTCCTGAAGGACAAAAAGCAGCCACCGAATTTGATCTTTATAATCAAGTGTGGGCAAGATTTTACAGGTATTCCCTTTAGGGATGAAATCATATTGGCAAATCACTATCTATGTCTGTATCTGTATTATTTGTGTAAGATCAAAAAAAATCAGTCATTGGATTAAACCCTCTCACACCTTCCATGACCCCAAGGTCTGTTGCAATGCTCCTGTAATTGCACAATTCTAATTACATAGGTGCTGGTGATATCCATATGATTGAAAATGCGTTTTTTTCAGGACTCTGAGCACAGAATAGTCCTGCGGCGAGGGCATTAACTTAATTAAGGATTCGGTTTTGGACTCAGCTTTCAACTCTGCCACAGAACTTTTGCATGACATAGAGCAAGTCACCTAGCCATGTTCTCCACTGTAAAATGGGGATAATGAAAACCTCCTTTTACTCTACCAGAAGTATAAATTTTTTCACTGTTGAGAACCCTTTCAAAATCTTCTGGTGAAAGCCAGGTACTATTACGAGGATGCTTATGCTGATGTCTCTTATATTTGTTTGCTAGTCTGTCTTCTAAGGTTACTGAAACCTTTCCAGACTTCTGGCTAGTTTCAACTAATACGTTAAAAAAAGAAAATTAAAAAAAAAAAAAAAAAAATTGTGCGTAGACAAAGCATTCCCCCTGCACACGAGCCACAGAACCATTTTATTTCTCTCAAGTGTGGAATTCCCAATATTTCAAGTTGGTATTTCTGAAACAATCGGCCTCCTTAGATCATCTGTTTGTGTGCAGCTCCACTCCTTCCCTTCCCCCCACCAACTGGGAGAAAACCGAACAGAAATCCTTGAGCTTAAATATTTCTTTAGCTTTTTCTAACACTTTGTGACCCCATGTGAACCCTGTCTTGACCCCAGCCCATGTGGGGTCATGACCCGCAGTTGGAAAACACTGGCCTAAATCTAAGATGTTAGCTGGGCTGCTTCTCGGAGGTGACTTGACAGCTGTCCACTTCTGTGGGCGTAGTGCACTCTTGGAGAGGATGCTCTGACCTGCCAATCATGAGATGCTGTGTTTCATCCACATCAGGGAGTTTGCCCCATGGAGTTTAGGGAGGAACAAAGAGAACACAGCGCAAAAATGAGGCTTCTGTTTAAGCTCTTGGCCTGCTATGACTCCTGGGACCTCAAGCTGTTTTCTTCCTTATTTCATTTTTATCCTGAAATGGCTCAGATTCTAAGATGAGATAATTTTTTAACATGACAGTCATTTTGCATTGATGAGACATAACACCCCAGAAAAAAGAGAACTAGATGTCAGAAAAAGACCCAAAGGAAAAGAGAGCGTAACATTTAAAAGAGGGCTGTGTGTATTTTGGATGTTCTCTGAGATAAAGATCTGCAGAGCTGGCAGTAGCAGTGGCAGGTTGAATCGGGAAGAGCAGAATGCAACAAAGGCAATCGGCAACTGGGAAAATGAGGAGTGGATAGTGGTAGAAAAGGAAAGCACTGGAGAGTATATAAAAGAAGCACCAAATGGAGCAGAAGCGTTGAAAAACATATTAACATTGCCATCGAAGGGGAGAAGAGASATAGGAAGGAAATCATTGGGAACATGTGGCTCAAGAGAGAGGGAGGCAGTGACAGTTGATTTATTTTTGCTGAAGAGCAAGTGAGACAATGTTGATGCAGAGCTGACATAGCTTCCTTCCTTGGCCACTTGCTACGCTGTTGAGTCTCAAGCCTTCATAGTCTAAGCTGGGAGTGACTGACCTGTCAAGTACAGGTATGCCAGGTTATATTTTTCATTCTCAGATTAGAGATTATTGGTGCAGGTAGGAACTCAGCTAGAACCTGGCAGTGGTTAGTGTCTCTCAAATAGACAACATATTGTCTGCCACCTATGAAGCCACTTCTTGCCACTGGGATAGGCAAGACATCCTCAGGTCTACTGGCATMAAAATCAAAGAAATGAGAACTTCTGCTTCTCCCAAATACACCTCTTGAGTTATCACTGCTCATAGCTCTTCAGCTGCCTTGGCCTCACTGCTTGCAATTCAAAATCCTTGCTCTTTGCCCCCAGTGCTACCAAGGACAGACCTGTGCCATCAGTTCCCCTGAAGCACATTAGGTTGTTAGCACTGGTTCTTTGCTTGACTTTTCAGGCACATGTCCTTGGCAGAGTGTCCTCTGTGTTATCGCTTCCTGGAAATGGGCACTTGCAGCCACGGACAGTTTGTCTTAGATCCTCAGACTGATTTGGACTCCAAGTATCCCCAGGAGCTTAAACATGTCCTGTTCCAGAAGTGCAGGTGTATGGCTGCTCTGGCTAATATCCCTCTTCAGGGACACCTGACTGGCCATAGCTGACGATGAGCAGACAGGCTGTGCCCAGGGCTCTGAAATATTATTGTTCTCTCTCTGTGGCATAGAAATAACAAACTACAGAGGATGCTTACTTCATTTTTCTCACTGCTGAACAGCATTATTTGGATAAAGATTGCCCATGATCTTTACTCTGCAGCGCTCTCTTGACTTCTGAACTACRGATATGTTCTGGCTAAGCTTAACTGTGGCAGGTACCTCACATAATCCAAGCCTCTCTGCCCTCCTCACAGAAAACCCCTGTGCTTCTCGCCCCCTTTCTTCCCTCACCCATAGCTTCCTGTCTGGTTATTTTATGTCTAGGAATTTTCCATTCGCTAAACATCTGCCTGCTGAAGAGACATTTGGAGAAGGAGTTATCTTAAACTTTAGTCAACTTCCTCAGCAAACCTATTGTTTAGTCACAGTTCAATTGTTAACTCTTAATACCTTCCATTGCCTTTGGTTTGGTGTGTATATGCTAGGGGCACTGTCAGCAGAAATGGCTACAGCAAGACGCATTCTCTGCTACACCCATTTTCATAGCTTGCTTTCTTGTATTAGTCCAAGTGTATTACTGCCATAAACAGGTTTTTCCAAATAACCACTTAAATTACTGTGTCTTTTTTCATTCTGTACAAAAGAACATGTTTTCTGTGATATAGTTGGTCCCAGCATCAGGCACAGGGTGTCTGTTCTGAGAGAAAAAAAACTGTTTTCAGGCATGGTTTATCTTGAAAAACAGAGGGATGTGTGATTGTTATTTTTTCCTTTGAAAATTAGTTGCACTAACAAAGACCAGAATTTCTGGGTAAAAGAGGCACTTTTTGCTTGTCACACATTCTTGGTTCTGATATCACCTGACAGGGAAACTAATATGTATCTAGTTTAATATAATACATAAAGAAAAACAAGATGCCTTTGGTTAGCAAACTTTATTATAACAAGATAAAGGTCAAGACCTTTGGAAGAGCCATGAAGGTTCAAGGGAGTGTTCAAACAGTCTCTGCCTGTTCCATAGGATTAAGCATCACCATTTGATCCCATTAATGTCACAGATTGAATTTCACATCTCCATTGTACATAGGACACAAATCTGAAAGTGGTCCTAACAGATGCAAGGTTACAATTCCAGGATTCATACAGTCTTCACCTGGTAGAARCACTAGAAAAAAAAGTTTCTGAAATACCTCTCTGTAAGTGTCCCTAGCCATTGCCAATTTTACCTTTGCTGGCATGATGGGGAGTCCATTTCAGCCATTTCTCCAGGGAACTTTAAGAACCGCTAGGATGTTAATAACTTTGATTTTAAAAATATCTTTTTACAATCTTGGTCTTCTGCCTATTTCCACTATTTTCTTTGAGAYAATGTGCCATTTTCATTATTTGCCTGCTCTTGTAAATTCATGCACAAAGATGTGTGCAACGTAAAGAAAACTGGAAAAAAATTAGAGGAAGTATAATTTGAAAGAAAAATAAAGCCCAACCAGCTTTCAGGATTACCAGGATTTGTGTATACATTAACAGGTTGAAATATTCGATCATGAAGGAAATGAAAAAATTAAATCCATACACGTTTGCATATTATAAGAGTGTCAAAATAGAGGGAATTCAGTGAGAAATCTAATACCCTTCGTTAGGTGAACGTATTTGGTAAATCATGTTTTATAGTTGAATGTGGATTAGACAAGCCATAACTAATTTGTCAGATTTTTGACTGAATGCCAATATTTTTGTTACATATATGACATTTTAATCAACTTCATCTTTGAACTGAAGGCCTATTGGAAGAGGAATTTCCATCTGACCTGTCACTGGTTTTTAACGGTGAGCAAAAAGGAAGAATGAAATGGTCTAGAAGCAAATTGCTAAGTTAGACAAAGTGTGGTGAAACATAATGAGATAATCAAATTGGATGTTGAGAAGGAAATAAAAACATTTCTCATGTAACTGATTGGGTTCCCTCTGATATACTGTGACTTTCATACACTGTGGGGTAAGTAAACTGCTTAATCAACTTCCCCTTATTGCTGCAAAACACATGATATAAATGGTCTGCTCATGATTCATTAAGTCCTCTGAAAAAGTAAGGGTTGATTCAAATGCTTCAGCTCTGCCTTGTTAACCTCGTTAGTACTCAGCAAATGGCAATGAGCTGAGAAAGAGCAGAGCTCATTTTGCAAGCACCCTGATTTACAGATCCCCCATGCAACGACACTATCTTTAGAACATTTATTACAGATGTCGGAATCCTAAGTCTTTAATCACTGTGTTGTTAATTAATACCCTATTTGTTACTGTCACTGGTTGAATACTGGATGTGCAAAATTCCACATGTGAAAGTACTTAATGTAATCAGGTAATACATTAGTGAGGTGCTGCTCAGCTGTCAGTCTGGTGGAATGTCAGGGGGTGCCAAGAAAAGCATTGCAAGTACAAAAAAAAAAAAAGAAAAAGGAAGGTGGGAGGGAGAAGGGTGAGATCCTGGGTAAGATTTTCTTTAGACCTGGCCAATAAGGGACTACCTCTCCAGCTAGAAATGCTCAGGCTCACTCCTTGAAATTGCACTGCCCTGCCTTCTGTCACTGGTGGGGTGTGACTTCTCTCTGAAGCAACCAATTGCACAAGTGTACTATGTGATGCTGACTGCACAAAGAGCTTCTACAGAACAAATAAGAAACAAGACAAAAGCATGCATGAAGGAGAAATGTCTTCCAAACGGATGACAGACTGTTTCTGGGTTGAGGAATAATTGCCAGTTTCTACTGTTGTTCTTACAAAGAGAAGGATATATTGAAACATTAAATGTTGGTGTGCAATATTAAGGAAAGGATTCTGAGTAATTCAGGGATAGGTAGGTTTCCTCTCAAAGAAACAATTTCATATTCAGAGTTAAGAGGGGGGTGGGTTTGCCTGTAAGCATCCCCTGTCTTTCAAAATGATGCAAGACGTCTGCATGCTCCACATTCTTTATAGCGTGGCCCTGTGCATCCCGCTTCCTCTTGAAAAAGGCATGCTGTGCCAACAGAGGKTGTGTACAAGTTAGGAACCGAAACCCCTGCCAGAGTCCAAGGAGGGAGACGGATGCCCCTTCTCAGAAATCATTTTGAGCAGGAACCTAAGCTGAGTGCTCTAAATCATTCCCCGAAGAAAGCCATTTCTTTTCCTTCTCCTACATAGGGAGAAGCTGGGCAGTTAGGGTGAGTGCATGAATTATTAGCGCAGATAAGAGCAAGAGTGAATGCTGTTTCATCCCAGCAATAGTCTTTTGTTTTGGTGGTTCTGATTTCTGGATGTATTATTCTAAAAAGCAAATAAAGGTAAAATAATATTATTTGCAATGAAAAGCTAAGCTTGTATTGCAATATTCTTAACAGGACGATGGCTTCAGGTCTCTGGTAACATGATGATGGCCTTAGTTTACCACATTACTTATCCTCAAAAGGGATACAATTTTTTATGTGACTTCTGTCATATACTATTAATAAGCCAGTGAATCTTTTAAAGGCATCCAAGAGGGAGCTGGTCTGTGCAATGGAAAGTCTTTTACCTCACTTCTAGAATCAAGCGATCACGTTATCTGAGTAACATATTTACCCAAGGCCTGAAAAGCTTATTTCTACTGACAAGTTCTTACTACAAAAAAGTAGGTGAAAAGGAAATCTTCCTCTGTATATGTGTTTGAATGTCCACATGTAATTCCATAGTATCAAGGCAGATAATTCTCTCTTCTATATTTCATTGTTAATGACTGATTGAGAAAAGAAACAAGACAATCTAAACGGACTTGTTAGAGGAATTAAATATTGTTGAAAATATTTAACTGAATTTTCTTTCTCTTTTCTTACTCTTAACTGTGATCTTCAGATGGAGGGTAAAAACTGTATAAAATAAATTCATATGGGATGTAAACAAGTGCTGTGGTTGTCCATTTAGTAATACCAAAGCTGGCTTTTGCACTCCGGTTTTGTGGGGCTTGGGGACTTAAATTTTGCTTTTGTTGGTTTTCAAAGCTGTAAAGTGGTCAAAAAATTAAACTTGCTAGCTGTCATGATATGGTTGGTAATTTTCAGACTGTAAGAATGGCTGTGTACAAAATATACCTGAATAATATAACAATTGCTTTGCATTATACTAATTAGACATAGTTAAACTGCATCTAAAAACTTACATTGCTTATGACTGCTTTAGCCTCATCTTATGTTTCATCCATGCAGCTCAATGGTATTTATTTCTTCCATTTCGTTGCCTTTTCATTTTTTAAAATCTGATCAACAAAAAAAAACCTGACAAGGTGTGGTCTAGACATTGATGGGCACAATGCTATGCGTTTTAGTGAAAAGAAGTCAAAAAAAGATGATAAAGAAAGTGAGAATGGGGTCATATGAAGAGCCCTTGGCAAAAAAATCAGAATGGGAGCCCTGGTATGAAGAAAAAGAGGAAAGAACAGGCAGAGGTCCAGGGATGAGAGGAGCAAGAAATAAACCAGCTTCCTGACAGGGGGAGAAGATGGAAGCTTCTGGTAAAGGCAGATGGGAGAAATAATGACTGGATGTCTTTCCTTTTCTTTTCAGTTACCATCACCATCTGTTACTGATAATTTCTCTGTTTTTGAAGGAGAGCTGGTACAGTAAGTGAGCCAGCCCACCAACATAGCCAGCAAAGGAAAAAGAAGAGAACAGGTTAGAAGAAAGGGAAATGCAGGGTTTTTTATATCTGATGGTAAACACTTTCATCCTTCCCTGCTGCTTGAATAATGCATCCTAATTTGACATGACTATACTGGTCACCAAGTTCATGCTAGGGTTATATAATCACAATCTGATCATTTTTCTTAAGTGCTGCTCAGCACAGAATCCTTTTATGTGGATAAAGGAAAGCAGCTATTCTTTTTCTTGTGATTTTTGGCTTGGGTTGATAGAAGTGTCAGCCAAGAATAAAAATACCTTCATAATCTTTACCCTTTTTCCCTACAACACTTGTGAGTTGTACTATTATTTCTTCATTGTCCTTGTATCAGTTGAAACAGAACTTGGTGTTTATGCCTCTGTTGGTTTAATAGTATATGGCTTTTGTTCAAGTTTATTGAAGCATTCTCCAGAAAATGAGTGTGGTCTTCAGATTGTGCCTGGCCATATGTGAATGACTTTGGGTTTTTTATTTGACTCCTCTCTACTCAGAGGTGCTAAGCTGGAACTCAGCCCCATCTCATTGCTCCACCTCTGTGTCATGTGTCTTCTATGACTGACAAGGCCTGGATTTTCTGGGAAAAATGAGAATGTCTGCAGACTGTGTGCAAAATGCCTGAACTTCAGTGACAGCTTTTCTGATAAAATTAGGAGCACTGCCTGCCAGTTACCCACCTACTCTTTGTTTTCCAGCTCCCAAGTTGTCTCTGTGGAAGAGGCTGTAGGAATCCTTAGAAATGTGTGTGTTGGGGGAAGGAGTTATGCCATTGAGGGATTTTATTCCCATGTAGAGTAATCCTTTTTCAATATTGTATTAGATTTTTTTGTTTTTACATAATGTGGCCACCCCTGTGGCAAGGAAAGACTCAGTCACTCAGAAAGTCCTTGCCAGTCCTTTTTTCTATAAATGCACCCCTTGTCAGATACCTTTAAATGAAATAAGATAGGAGTGCAGCCACCATGCTTCCTCATCTCAGGATTTAAGTGCGCCTGGCTCTGCATTTGATGGGAGACTTTAAAGGTAAATGATGTTGCAGCAAACAGCCTTGGTGGTATCACCATCTTCTTCGTGAATGGAATTGCTTTGGTAGGAGAGCTGAGCTCTTCCGGATTATATGCAATTTAGGCACTCACTATTCTGTAGTTTTAAAAAAGCCAGTGAACACTTTTCAGATCCTAATTTAATTGACTGTAGTCAACTTGTACAGACTGTGTTTCATATAGTTTGGCTGGTTGTAGTATAGCCTGCATTTAAGCTAGAACAGGTGGGATGAAGCATTCCTTGGAAGCTCCCATGCCCACTGATCATGGAGGAAATCTGGAAAGATAACTTCAGCTAGACACCTACCTTCCAGATGACTGAGGTTACATGAGATGGGTCTCATGCATACTGTTTTCAGCTGTGGTGAAATATGTGCACCAGTGATTTGGGTGCTACTCATATGAATGACTAGCCACAGAAACCTTGTCTGTCTGTCTTCCTTGAAAGTGTACTGCTACCTGTCTGCGTATGTCCGTCCAAAGAACAGAACCAGGTTTGTGTGAATTTTACACATAGAATTAGTAGTTTTCATAAGAAGTCACTGTTATCTGACTGTTGCTTTAGCAAAAGAAATAGGTGTATAGTAAGTACTCATACAGCTGTARAGCTGTTGGTACAAAAATACAGGATCAGCTTTATTTTGCTTGGGTTTTACACATACGTTGTATTTAAATGCTTGCTGCAGAGACAGCTGTTGATTTTCATTGTGTGCTTGCTTGGTGGGGATTTTTTGGATTTTAAATTTTGTAACCAGCAGCAATGCACTGAATAGACTCTCCTTTTCTGACAGCAGTGTTACTATCTGTACATCATTTCCTTTCCTGTAAAACAGAGAAAATGAGTGCACTGGATGGAGGGCCTCAGTGCTTCTGCCTAGGGTTGGATATGTCTGAAGAGGGCTGGTTTGTATCTGTGCTCTAGGAAGGTGGTTTGCTCACACACTGCAAACCCAACACATGCAGGTTATACTGGACTTTGTGTAATATACTACATTGTACAATTCAGCTGTACAGTGCATACACAATGAATCCATCACTTCCAGAAAATATTGGCTTTACTTCATGGATGGAGAGGGAAAAGGGTAAATCCTGGAAAACTGGGACCTATAATAACACTAGTGTCATCTTTCAAGGGTGTCTTTTGCAGATAAATTCAAGAATGTTTGTGGAGCAGTCCGACTCTAGGTCAACACATTATTTAAGAAAAAAAAAAACACTCATGAGGAAATGAATAATTTTCTGTTTAGTGCTGGCTTTGGATGATATGCAGTAAATAAAGGCACTGAGTAATTTGTATAATAGGAATTGTAAATAGATTTCCCTGCGCTGAGCCCCATTGAACTTTTGCACTAAATGAGGCAGGGTTCCTGTGGAAAAAAAGAGTGTATGATCATGTAATTAAAGACTCTCTCATAATTAATACCCACAAGGAAGCTGAATTAAGGCTGTGGTCAACATTAACTCTGGCACTTCCAAACTTTTGAATGTCTGACTTTGTGTCCTTAAGCTTTTCAGGATTTGTTTGAGTTTTTCAGTGTAATAGATGTTTAAAACTAATGATCCAGTGATCTTAGCCTGGTAGGGTAGAAAAGGTGGCTGGGATTAGTGTACTGTGTTGCTTTTGAAAGATTTAGGATATATGGTAATTTCAGGGAGATTTACTACATATTTATAAATGGATATACTGTAAGATGACCAAAATTTTTTAGCCTTCAATAAGAGTTAAACCAGAGAGTAGCCTAAAGCCTCAGGTAAGACTTTGGTTAACTCTTTTACAATATTTTAGTTCCTAGCGTCTAAAACGCCTGAACCTTTATGATGCCTGTTTTCTTTAATGTGTGGTCTGGGACAAGACTGGAAGAGAAAGTCATGCTGTCTCTGAAGCTGAGAATGGCTACTTAGCATCCAAATATGTAATTAGGGAGCTTTTCATGCCTTTTTAATAAGTTGTAGTCATTAGTAAATTGCCAGTCTCATACCCCTCAAATGATTCAGAGTCTTTAAACTTGACTGGACTGGCCCAATTCCATGCAGAGCAGATGCTTTTTTGTCTCATTTCATTCTTTGCCTTTTGTTAGGGGCTTCAGCTGCAAGGAGAAAAAAATGCTAGTTGCAAATAAAARGCAGGACAGTGAAAACATAGCTCCTCTTCTATGCCAAAAACAGACACTGCGATCTCCCTCCTCTGCCTTTCTCTGACTTGAGAGTAAGTGCTCTGATACTGYGTCACCCCCCCACTCCTCTAGAAAAAACTGAGATAAATCATAGATCCTGCATAAATACCTTTAGAATTGTATTTCGGGTTTACCTACATGGACCCTGAGGAGAAATAATGCAAATTAACAAGAAGTACGAAAGTGGATTAAAATGCGTTAAAGCTAAACTGCATGATCCCATATAGATGCTGTCACTCAAAATTACAATTACTTTAATTTCATCAGAATTAATTGACCTSTAATGTAAATTCAGGCAAACAAAATAAAAACATGTTGGCTCTGAGTTAGAATGCTTATAAATCAGTAATCACATTTAAATCAATTTCTTAATTAAAAAAATACTTGATTAATTATGAAGTTATTACAAATGGACTTTTAAATTAGGTTGGTTAGATGGTATTAGGCTGGCATTTTAAGTTTTAAGATGGATTATTTATAGGGCATAATTTATTGAACCAGAAAGTCACCAGGTAGATGCCCACAAACCTTTACAATTCTGAAATTGTCCCCAGTGTTTTAAAACGCTCTGGGTAGAACCTTTTGAGTCCATCGAGTTCATTTTGTTTTGACTTTGGCTTATGGTCTACAGTAAGGATGAGGAGTCACAGAGTTTATCCCTTATTGATTTCTGAACCATATATTCTCAAAATACAGCAAGCTATGCAGCTGTGTCTAAGCTTACCATCTCCCTTCAGGGAGATCCCATGTTTCTCATGGGATTCTCACAAGCAGATGACATTTTGCACCAGCACAAAATCTTGTCAAGTCTTAAGGTAGTTACAAGAAGTGATTCACTCATCATTCTATCTTATTTTTTTCTGTATTCATATATATGTTTGCACTGAGTAAGTACTGCCAACTTTAAATTAATGGACTTCCAAGACCTTTTGTCATCCTCTCAGGATGTTATAGATGGATAAATGGAAGTAATAATCTTGCTGTATCATTTTTTAACTTACTTCTGCAGATTTTTTCCATGTCTCATCCCRAAAGTGTAGCTAAGTCAGGGACTATTGTACTTGTGAGATGAGGGATAATAATTAGCAGTCATTCTGAAGACAAATGTAAGAACCGTTTTCAAAAAAGTATGGTCTGAAACCACAGAAGTCTATGGATTTACATAGGCACAATGGAAGGGAAACTTTGTATTTTCACTTCTGACATTTTCCAGGTTTTGAGACAACTATTTTGAGATGTATGTGAAAAAAAGAAAGATATTCTTGAGATAATGCAGAAACCAGCAAACACTATTGGTGCAGCATCACATGACATTGTGCTGGGGACCTAAAGTGTGGATACCTTAAAACAGATGCTTTAACAACAACCAGCCTATGGAAAGTAGATGTTGTCTTTTCGTGACGCTTTCACTGTGTCTGATAGATCCTATAGAGTTCATTCAATTTTTTTCAGGCATACATCAAATTCACATTCTGTTCAGCAGACCACAGGATGCATTTCAAGATCGAAACTGGGCTGTGTTGCCAGCGTTATGTGCCATACCTCATCAGCTGCAGTGCGTTTCCAGGGACTGTTACTTCATTAGAAGAGGGTTTGCCCTCAGTATTTGCAGCATGAAAGGAGTCTACACAGAGGCATGAGAGAATGCAGAAGAGTTAGTAAACTCTCTGGGTTTTGGATGCRCAGGTACTAAAGGAAAAGCAAAGTAACTTCCAACCCATTGAAAACTAGTCARATATAATCTACATAGGCCAAAGAAATATGCATAAAATGCCAAAAGCATGAAGAAACAGTTAAATGGAACAATAATTTGGCTAATAGTGCATATAGGCATTTTTTAGTGTCAGACAGATGAATTATCACTATATCCTTGTCCAGCAAGCCCAGCTATCGCATCCAAGGGATGGGTATGCTCTCATAGGTTAGCTAGGGATGCCAAAGATGTGGTTAAACTGGAGGCTGCCACACATGCATAATTGAGAAAATATACTTTTCTGATACTTGGAACTTCTGGCCAAAACATAGCTTTCCTTTTAGATCCTACAGGATCTTCTCCTTTTTCTTTAACAAAAGCTTTTCTAAGGGAATTAACCTTATAACCCTGGGTTTATTCAAAGAAGCTCTAGAGAGTCTGCCTGTTAGAGGGAGATGTGCATGTTCAAGAGAATATATATTATGATGGCTCTTTATTCTGGGGGGAATTTTACCCAAAACCTGAGATGGGTATCCCAGCGCTGGGTGTTACTTGGTTGTCTTTCCTGGCCTTTCTTGAGTCACAAAATACTTTTTCAGCCATTGCAATAATCTAGAAATCATTTAAACCCTTAAGATCCTTCCAGCTACGTTATTTTCTGCGAGAACCCACATAGTTTTTCACGTGCTGTCTCTGTTTTGGGTCTGCCTGGAACCACTCTCCACAACCCCTGCAGCCACATCTGTATTGCTGTGGGGAGCCTTCAGTCCACACACTTCAAATCAGGCAACCTTTTGTGGTCCTGATGCGACTCTAGRCCAGACAGCTGACATAAATCCCGACTGTCTAGCACAGACCCAGATGCCTGGCTTCAGCCACAGGCTCTCCCAATCGGGCAGATTAACTGGCATAGATTACTCATTGTTTTTAATGTTCATCCCTATCTAAACCATTCAGGCATGCAGCTTTCCAGAAGGGAAAAGAAAAAGAGAGGAATTAAAAATTTCCTTTCACATTACTGGAGTCTAAAATTGTACAGTACTGCTATTTCTACCCTTCCCACTTATCAACGGTCACTTTTTCGTCTTGCTGTGGCAAGGTGTATGGCATATCATAAATCCAGAAATGACCTACAGTAAGGCCCAAGCACTTTTCCTTGTTCTGCATCCAGTCCAATTTCTGTCATATTAAATAAGGGCATGAATTCAGGTGGGTCTATGGTGGCTTGACCCCCACCACATGGTTGACCCCCATTGAGTACATCAGAGAAGTTTTCTGAAGATAGTGTCCCCAGTGTGCTGGCACAGTTGCCACTTGGGTAGCTGGGTCATACTTTTTTCCTTTTTTTTCTTTTTAACTCTCAAAGTGTGAACATTCATTTTTCATTTAAGTCACCTTAGAAAACAATACTGTGGTCACTCTCACTGATTTCTAGGTGTTAAGGCAGGCCTCACTAGAGAGATGCACAGGCTTCTCCAGTGGATGTSAGGCTTCCTTGGAAGGAAATAGATATGAAGCTGTGATGATTTTCTTGGCTTATTAGTTGTGCACAGCGGGTAGGGGGGCAAGGAGGAGGAGCAATCCAGGGAACGAGAAGGAGGTTGAAACAAATGTCTCAGGGTGGCAGGTGAGGAGACAGTTGCTTAAGTATGTAAGTCAAGCAGGAGGAAAATGTTGTGACAGTGAAGATTTGGAACGAGCGGTCTACACGAGAGACCAGGAGATGTGGATAAAGTCACTGAATGAATAAGGCAGTGCAGATCGAAATGTCAGCTCATGGAGTATGTGGTTCGATTGCTCTGCAAAGCGGTTGAAGTCCGATTCTAGCACAACCGTAGTTTAATTAGCTGCACTCTTGAAACTAGAAAGGGAAAGTAGGAGAAGCGAGCTGGTGTCAGGAGGTGTCAGGAGGCATCAGGAGTGGGGATAGCTGCAGCACTGCAGTAAAGCCACAGCACAGCTCAGGCAAAGACCCTGGGYGAGGGCCTGAGGGTAGGTGCAGCTCGTGGGCAAAGGGGGCCAGGCGCTTTCTCCCGACAGGCTGATCCAAGGCTGCACGGCCGTACCGTACCATGCCCGCCTTGTGCCCAGGTGGCCAGGCCCCTCGGTGGGGGTTACATTGAGAGCCCCCACTCTTGAAAGTAAGGAAGCTCAATGAAGTGCCTGCACCCTAAAATCAGTATAATGAGAAGATGCAAATTTTTTGCTGTCTATTTCAAAAGCTGATAAGGGGCAGCTCAGAAGGCCTCATATTTAGAAAGCAAACAGTCTACACAGATGATATTAAACCTTTCCCACTTGAACCAGAGCAGGTAAATTGAGTGCTTATACATAGGTTCCTTGACTCATTTTTAAGCACAGTTTCACCTTTACTGATATAAAGAGACACACCTGGAAATTTACTAAGAATGTATATTAATGTCTACTGAGGTCACAGCTTTACTAACACTCTGTTGATCCATGCCAGCTGGATTTTAGTTTCTGTTGCTCAAAAACAGGTACTGCTAGAAAATGCACAGGAAGAATCATTGTGAAGTGTTACAAAGAAGGCGGTCGGTGTAGGATCCACAGTCCCACTCTCTGCTATCTCTGGGGACAAGCCCCTCAGAAGAACAAGATCTCTTTCTAATTCTTTTGTTTGCTGATGTCTCACAAACCTGTTGAAAAAGACTTTGCCTGCCACCAGTGCTRTAATCCAAGTGGAGATCAGCAGCCTAGGCAGCCCTAATTCTCAATAACCACTTCCTCTCTGGTCCCAGTGATCACTGATAAATATCAAATGGTGGGTGTAGAACATCCTGTCCCATTCGCTACTGGAGCTTTTATGGTGACTTTGTATTTTCAGATCCCAGGAAAATGTGGGCACCATATGACAGAACTGCCAGTACAAACATGAGACTGTTGGAAAGCCAACCTAGAAAGCATAGTTCAAGGACATTACATAAAGCACTAGTCTATAAATCCTGTATCCCTGACTGATCTAGTTGTCTCATTTTGCTAGCACTGTGCTATTATTACACATTTAATGATAGCTTCTTGTAAGCTGCTTATGAATCATATCCACACACACCTGCTTAGTTATTCCTGCCAGGTCCCAATACATTATTGACTGAAACAAAATTGATCTTTTCCTGTGGACACATGTTTTTCTCTTAGCTCTGAGCTTCTGCAACAAGGGAAAGGGCCAGAAGCAGTGTTGCAGCCAAAGTCAAGTGAAATGAATTGAAGCTGGGGACACAAACTGCTATTTCCTAAAATCTGGCAGCTTCCAATCAACACAAAGAGTTTTGTCRTCTAGTTACTTTTATGGCTCTTGTTTTGCCTTTGAAAGGGACAATTTGGGAAAATCTGGAGTTTTTCAGGAGAAGGGTTTTGATGGGCTCAGGAGCAGGCAGTGGAATCAGATCACAGCATACTTTTCAGGCTGTCTTGACTCATCTGTGTCTTTCTCCGTGTTCCAGTAACAGCAGTGGCAAATGGGTTTAGTTCTTATAGGTCTGTGATTACCAGAAGACCAATGCATGTGTACTGGTCACAAGGTTAGTGCAGTGGTGACTTTTAGTTACTGAAAAGGCAGGATAAATTTTAGACACTGGTTTTCTGTCTCCCGAGCAGAAGGACCCTGCTTTCTCCTGCAAAGAAGTTAAGGACGAAAGGCTAACAATTTCAGGCCTTTCAAAAATCAGACTTTTTGTTGCATTTCTTAGAAGCTATGGGGCTGACTTTGGGCTCCTCATTCTGCTTTTTAGGGTTTTTTTCCCTCACATGTTACTGACCAGTGAAATCTTTTGATGGATCTTGCCTTGTACTTCCTTTGAAATAGGAAATTATTAAGATATACAGTTCATCCCTAATTTGCAGAATCATATATCCTGCCCTCTCACACCTCTCATTAGTGAGACTTCTTACCCTCAGAAGAGAGCAATTGCAAGACCCTCCAACCCATCCATGTCAAAGTCTCAATGCCTTTCCTTCAGTCTCCTCTGGATGTCATCTTGGCAACTACAAAACAAATAGAGAGGTCTGCACAGAAATGTGTTTGTTTTTATAACCTACCTAAACCCACCAAAAGATTGAGCAAAGCTATTTTTCTGTCATGCATTTGTCTGGCATATATTTGTCCATGAAATTCATATCCAGGCATATGAAAATAGAGTCATTGCTATATATAACAGTTTGTGCAATTCAAGATAAAATATGGTTTTGTTGGCTTGTATCTCTTGAGATGATTTCAAATACAGTGGACAACTGAGAGAGGAAAATCCAGTGATTGCACCAATGGGCTGCATAGCAGAGTTCTGCCACTTTGGCAGTTTACAGTAATTCAGTAGTGTTTATGATGATAAGAAAGCAATTTGGTGAAAGTGAGGTAAAACAGCTAATACAGAGCAAGATAAAACTGCAGTTAATTCAACCATCAGGAAACTGACCACTGAAAAATGGTCCTGATATGTCATTTTGAGTCAGTCCAGGTTGTGATTTTACTCAGTCCACTCCTTGTTTAAGTTTCAGTGCTAAAAAGACCATTTGTCAGACTGTCACTCAAACAAACTTTATGCAACAGATACAAAGCAACCATAGTACATTGCTCTGGTATAGCAAGACACAGAGGCCCTTGCCAGTAAAGTTTTTCTTATACTGTTTGTATTTCATCAACCTTTCCAAAAGATAAAGATGTGATGTTGGTGGGAATCAAAATCCAGTAGTCCAATGGTGTTTATCAACTGCTTAGAGCCAGAATTGTATGAGAAGTCAAACTGAAAGTGAGTAAAGACAATAAACAGAATGATAGATGTACTGGCACCTATTTGCATGTTATTTCAAGTCGTTGACAGGCTGGGATATAGCCTGTGCATACACAAATGTGCTTTTGCCCTCACGTTTTTGCCAGGCATTCTCTCTGCAAGCAGCAGTGTAACTCTGGCGCCTACATTCAACAAAAAAAGCAGCTCACGAGAATACTGTGTACCAGAATACTGCTTACAAGCCTTATTTCTTTTCATAATACATCATCAGCAAATAGAGAATATTAATCTGAAAATTTCTAGTAGATTCAGTCATCAAGCAAATGCTTCTATTTTAGATGAGAAATTGAATAGGAGACCTACAACAAACAGTCCTTTAAAAACAACACTTCTTCAAGACTAAATTGTGGGGGTTTTTCCACTTTACAAGTATCCACACTACCACCACTAAAACTATTACATAGACATTCACCGCTGTGAATAAGTGTTTCAAAACATGATTCCTAAATGGCATTAAAAAAAGTGATCATTTTGGAAAGCAAGGCACTATATGCAAAAGTCCACTGGTAACAAAACAGAATCTCATCTCCTTTTCCACCAGCCAAAGACTGCAGCTGACAGAGAAATAACTCTCTATTACTGGAACTGGATATCTGATGTTCTGAGAAGAGAGGAAAAAAACGTGTTATGATGTCAGGTAATTTCTCAGTAGAGAGGAGGAGGACAGCTAAAACCTGGGATGTAAGCTTGTCAAGTTTTTGGAATTAAATCAAGTAACTATGGGGCTAATCCAGGTAATATTGATATTAGTACAAAGGCTCCCTTAAGCAGTCTATAGATTAAGAGTTGAATTTTTCCATTACTTCATAAGCACACTCAGATCATGAGGCTTCTGCCGCTTCATATCCCCCATTGTCCAGTAGGAGAAGCTGGCTCTGATGATAGATGGAGAAGGTTGCTTTTTCACATTTTTAAGAACATATGCCTTCTTATACATACTCCTACGAAGCTACTCAGCAATGGGCTTTCTATTTAAACTTCCTCTCTGATTTTCAGATTCTTCTAGTTTTGCATCTGCTGACTACATCGAGGGTCGAGAAGGGGTTATTGTTGTTTTTTTAAAGGCATAGAATGTAACGCAGATGAACAAGCCATCTCAAAGATACTGTCAGATGCATACTACTTGAAACGTGAAATCAGCCCAGTGGATTTCTAATAAGGAGGCCAATTTAGGATGATCTGAGTGAGAACTGTTGAAGGAATACAAAACCACAAGCCAAGACTCCTTCCAAAATCCCAGCTCTGACATCAGCTGCGCAGTGGAAAGCCATTGTGCGTTATGGTGGGATTCATTTTGCTTAACTTTTGATGTCTAAATATCCAAGTGAAATTTGTCAACAGGCCTTCTTCTGTAGCATCATAACACAGATGGTAGGCTAGGCAAAATGAACTGCTCTTTGGAAGTGCTATGAAAGCTATGGAAGTGCCATGAGCTCATTGCTATGGGAGACAAGCCATGAGGCAGGTGGCTTCAACGCTTACTTCAGGTTAGAAACCTCTCTTCACATGATGTTTTCAGAGCTGAATCCTACCCCTTGAGGTGTAGCCATGCTGCTGTTGCAAGTAGTGGCAGCTGGAGATGGTCTGTAAAATTTAGGGCAGGTCCACACTTAAAGCTTTTAATGATAGATTAATATTCTTTAGAGGCATGAGGTTATTTTTGACAGCACTTAAACTGGCAAAAGTCCTAATGTAAACAAAAATTGCCTGGCATAAAAAGTGGAGTTTTGTTGTAGCTTTTTTCTGTTTCACTCAGGAAATGTGTATAGGTTGTTTGGGCACCCCTTCCAAGTAAATGTCTCTTCAGTGCAGGAGAAAGTGGCAGCTTCATTGATGTGATGGGAAACCCAGCAGCATGCRAATCGTGTCCTGGAGGAAACGTTGCTCTGGGCTGCGGGGCAGGGAAATGACCATACCTAGCAGTGGGGTAGGCTCTCTTTTGCACAGGATTTCGTTGGCCTCATACCCTCGTGACACCATTCAGGCCACGGTCTCTTCCCTGCTCCATGAAATTGCAACCAAGACTCATTTGGGCAGTGGTTTCTAAATCAGGGCAGGCTGCTCTATCTGGTGTATGGGTCATGGAGGAGAGCGGCGGTCACTCTGTTTTGCACACGGGTAAGACACCTAGCAAGAGAGGAGTGCTGACACTCATTAAACAAGTGTCATGCTTAGTGCAGGGGTTTTGACAGGCCTGCTGCAAAAGCAATCTTCGCCTGATATATCCTAAATGGTATAAAAATGTCATCACCCTCTCTCACAAACACAAAGAAACACACAAAATCATTTCAGCCTACAGCCAGGAGTTTTAAATATGGAAGTGGACAAGCTGCACCAGCCCACCTCCTGTACACTAGGCCTTCCTTTTGGTCTCAATATCTCCATCTCCCTTCTGTGGATGATAGTACTTTACTTCACAGAGGCGCTGTGATGACTAGTTTATTATTGTTTACTAAATGTTTGCAGATTAAATGTAATGTGTAAAAGATACATATTGTGACCTGACACACGGGTGGCTTGGTTATGCAAGATGGGCCTATCTGTGTTCTTCTGTAAAGAACAAAAACCCTTTGATATTAGAAATTGCTTGTTATGAATTATGATTTTTTTTTTTTTTTATAAAACAGTTCTAGAGTAATGTGGAAAGTGTAACCTCTCCATGTTCTCTGGTTCTCCTTAGTCCTGACACATCAAAGCAGCAGCCACGGGGAGACATCTGTCACTAGTTAATGTCATGGTTATGGAGGTAGAACCTCCTCTTCTGTTTGGGCCAATGTGGTCAGCCCTTTGATGGATGTGTTCAGCCTTCATCCAGTTTGATCACCCTGTGCAGCCCCTTGTTCAGATCTGCGTGTGAACAAGAATGTCCTGACCTGAGATCCTTTTTAATACAGCAGGGATCCGTGATATAAACCATCAAAGGAAACCTTTGATCTTTTGACTATCTCTTAGTCATCTGCTGCACAATGCAAATAATAATGAAAACAAAGCTAAGGAGCAGAGCAGCTACATTAAAGAATCAGGCTTGTTGCCGGCAACGAAGCTAATCACTGAGGTTTTATCCTATCGTCAGACTCAAAAAGAAAGAGGGGGGAGGGAAGAGAAAAAAGAGCAGAAAAAAAAGCTGTGCTCAGCAGTGAAACCTCTTTACTAAACTGAAATATTCCAGGAACACTAGTTATTTTATGTCAGAGGAGTTTATGAGAGACACAAACGTGCAGCCACTCTTTACAGTAGAATTTAACAAATAATCCTTATTTCAGTGTATTTACTGTTTCTTTTTTGGTCTAATTTGCACAGAAATATGTATGAACATCACAATTTGAGTATCACTCAGTTTCAAATTAAGTTTGTAGTACTGGAGTCTTCACTGCCTTTTCTCTACTTTTTTTTTTTCCTCCCCTTCCTTCCCCCCCTCATAATAGGCCCTTGGGATGGAAAGCATGTTGATTCAGAAGGTGAATATATCACTTTAGGAAAATAATATCTGAAAAATGTGAATCTCTCTGCTGTATTCTCATTTGATTTTGTAGCATTTTCTGAGACCCATAAAACCTCAAACAAATGTGCGTGACAGTTGGAGCCTGAAGAAGTGTGTGCGTGCATATGCACGTATGTCTGCACGTGCGCRTGTTTTTCTGTCTGCATGTTCCTTTGTGAACATACTGAAGGATTCTTTCAAGCTCCGATGCCAAGCATGTCTGTTTATATACATTCTTTCTCTTATGTTCCTCTTGCACATAATTATTTAGCTTAGGTGAAATTTTGATCTGGCAAAAAGCCTTGAAGTTTTAAATCATTTATTTAGTAAGTGAACAGAAACAGCCTAGAAATACCAGTAATCTTCCCCTTCTGTGTGTGCTATCAGTATCTCTGAGCTCTGCTCAAACTGTCAAACTGTCTCGAAGGTTGAAAATATTATACAACCTCTATAGCCCATTTGCAGTGCCAAAATGGGTCGCTGTTCTGCCAAGGTAACCAAGCTGGCACAGTGGGCCAAATAAATAACTTATAGCTGTTGGGCCAAATAATCCCTATCCCCTTTGTGTTGGTCTAAGTGAAACCTTAACTCAAATACTTGAACCTGTGTAAGAAGAAAGATTTCATAGGTAAAGAGACCAAATTAATTCAGAATATTGCCTTCAGTGGACAGATATTATGACATTGTTGTTAAGTTCACAATCTTAATTTCAGCTATTCTGAACCCCAAAGGTTCAGGAAGAATCTACACCTTTGCTAAATACTGAAGTTAAGTGAAGTATGAGGTATTCTGGGGACAGAGAACTTTGAAATAAAATTGAAGCTGGAAAGCTCCAAGGATAAACCGTGATACGGGACCACAAGCATGTTAAGGTTGCAAAGAAACTTTCAAACAAGGTCAAAAGTAGAGTGGTGCAGACAGGTTCGTGTCAGGGGAGAGGAAATAACTTTTTGGGGAGGAAAAATTGATGCAGGTCATAACAAAAAGTAAAAAATGCTAACTTTTCTTGAATGGAAATTTAAGAACAACCTCCAAGAAGAGAGGTAGCAAGTGAGGCAACAGATCTGGTCAGGAGGAGAGCAACAGTAGACAGGCACCCTTGACAGGGTGTCAAGCCAACAGATAAACAAGTTGGTCAAAAAGCCTGCCTGGATTTTTCAAAAATTTATCTGGAGCCGCCATACCCCCGCAAGCTGTCTCCATCTTAACAAACCAAACTTCTTCCATAAAACACGTACTCCATAGGAAAATGTGTTATCAGCACTGATCTAAACTGATGAATGTTGCCTAGTTTGTTTAGAGAAACTCTTATGCCTACACGTGTGAGGCCAGTGAGCTTAGTTTGCTCAGCCCATGTAGCTGGAGTTTCACATCAGGCAGCAGTGCTCTCTCAAACTGACCTCCAAAAAGGACTGCTAGGGTCTGAGCATATCTGAGCATCCTTCAGCCAGAAGGATGGAGGATCCCTGAAGAATGGGAGCTATGGAGAAGAGGGAAGATATAGGAGAAAGAAGTCGTTAAAAATATCCAGGGGTCTATCACGCTCAGGAAGTAGTGCATTAGAGAGGAAGGCAAACAGAGTTGCTACAAAAAGCAGCTCTAAACCTTTGATTTACAAGACCTTTCCTGACACTCAGGCAACAAGTGAAGGACACTACCTACTATTTTCTGCTCTGTTTTACACGGGAGAGGCAGCATAGCAAAAATAACAGGCACTGCGGACACTAAGAACTGGTATTTGCTGTAATGTAACTCACTGTTGCTGTACATTAGCATCGGAACAAACTAGCCCTTTTACCTGCTAATTATTCACAGACAAGCCCAGACTAGCCCTGTGTAAGGGTTAGCAACTATCATGAAAAAAAGAGCCTGCTAGATGCCATTTCTAAAGGGTGTCTCCTTTAAATTATTGTTTTCCTTTCTTAGAGGATACAAGGGAGACTGTTTAGTGCACAGAGAATAACTCTTGGATTTGCTAGATTTGTCAGTGCAACCATGTTAGAAGGGACACGAGCAAGTTTACTTTTACAGCTGGATGAACCTGAGCAGACACTGAAAGTGTAGGTGCTTTGAATTTTTATGGTGGCCCATCTCACAAAAGCCAGAGCAGTACAGACAGGTTGACAACACCATCATTTTTCTTAACTGTAGCTGAATTGGGAGGCCTTCAAAAGACTTATTGTTGTACCAGTGTTGAACCCTCAGACTGTATCCAGAGGACTTCAGATTGGTTTTATTTTCATATATCCATGCCTTCCTGATTTTGTTCTCCTGTCTTTTTTTAGCACTGTAGTTTTTAAGTAGTTATTGGCAAGGGAGTGGAAATTTTCCTTAAATATGTCATTGGTGGTATTTGAAAGGAAAAAATAAAGATAATTTGAAAGACCTGCTTGAATAACAAAAGGATTTTCCCTTTTTTTTTAATTAACATCCATGAGCTTTTTGTTGTCTCTTGTTCCTTTCTTTTTGGACTTAGAGGTTTTTTGTTGTGTTTACTCTTACTAGATTTGTGCCACTTTGCTTTAATTTCTCTGTATGTTTTTAGCAAATAACCATCTGTACAATTAATGGAAAATCCCATTTTTACAGAGTTTTTTAAAGTTATTGTTTCAATTGTGTTACAACACAAAGATAGCCCCTGTCCCAGGGAGCTTCCAGTGTGAGACTTAAACAAAATACAGCCACTAACTAAACAGACTCTGAATCTTTCACAAAAATAAAACATTGGTTGTCAGAAATAATATATAGAACTCTTTAATATGAAAAATTGCAAATCTTCAACTGACCACATATCCTGCAGGAGTAATTATGTCATTTCAGAAGAAAATAAAACAGCCATGTTTTGTCAAATATAAGACATTTCACACACTATCAATTTTACAGATATAAATACCTAGGGGCATGCACAAACTCTATGATCACCAATGGCAAATTGCCAAGTGAGGACAGATTCATTAAACATTAGAAGTACCAGGCACCCACCCAAACCCATAAATTAAAATTTTAAGCCTTGAACATTATGCCACTGCATACAAGTTAAATATGTTTGGAGACATTTTTATGCAGCCTAATTAGAACTGAATGGAAATCCCAGTTAATGTATGATGTAGCTCTTCCTTAGCATGGTTTTCTTGGCTAAAATCAGTCTTAGAAGAGTCTTATTCCTTTCTGCAACTTGTTGCAGCTAAAAGAAGCTGGTGGTAAATTGGGTCCAGAGGATGTTAGGAGACTGCTGCAACTGGATGGTTAAAACAACCCCAGTCTGTTTAGGTTAGCGGGACTGCCGGTAAACCTTTGTAATCTGCAGGCAGAAAGAGTGAGTTCTCAATGGATATTCTCAATAGCAGTGACTAATCTTCTTTGAAACTAGCTCCTGTCACCAGATGAAATTGTCAGCAGGCTTCTGCAGCTACTGTTTGAGCAGCCAGTCTCTATTTACAGTTTTAAAAAGCTACGTGCATCTCAGCAACCAGATACAATTAAACTTGGAGTTTAAACAGCACGGCAAGCCCAAGCCTCTTTTTCTCATCTTGCTTACTAGGTTACACCCACCCACAGCAGCTACCAGGAAAGACCTTTGTGCACTGGACGCGGCAAAGAGAATAGCTTGAAACATGAGCTGCTTCATTTGCCATCTAAGGAAAGATTGTGCAGTTTGGTCTATAATCTTAGTTACATTAGGGAGTTAAAGATGAAAAGCARTAACGGACTACTGTTGTGCTCTTGTAGTGGGAGAGATGTTCATTCCCTTCAACTGAGCTCAGGCGTTATCCATGAGGCACTTGGTATTTCATCCAGCTCCAGATTTCTTACTCATCCTCAGTTACCACTTTGCTGGGTGCCATTTCATAAGGAGCTTGCAAAAGGTTGCCCTCAGATGTGGTCTTTTTCTCCTTTTAATCGGGGAATGGGTGTAACTGACAAAGATTCCATAGTATCAAATTGCTTCTTAGATTTAAATTTACAGAAATATACATATTTTTCTTTCTGTTTTTTAATAAAATTCAATCCAAATGTTAGGTTCTGGCCAAAACATCTCAGTGCCCTAAACTTCAAGGCATAAAGAAAAAAATCTGGTCTCCGTAATTGTGAAATATTATGGAAGATATTCTCCATAATATTCCTTTCTGTATCACTGTGTTTCTTCACATGCAAACAATGAGTTTCACAACAAGGCTTCCTCTTGTTTATAGCTGGCAGGTAACTATGCAGTTATGCAAACCGAAGCATAGGCAGTGATAGGAATAAAGTTAGACCAAGCAGACCTGTCATGATTCAGTTATGGATAGCAGCTTCTACGTGGTGGAGAGCCGATTCTCTGCTCCCCTAAATCACAGCTGTTCTCATAGGAAGGTCCCTAGTCCAGACAGGAGATGGCGGAGGAGCTAGATGCGGTGCCAGTATAAGTGGGATGCTGGACAACAGCATGACCAAGACTCACGATCTTGGAGCTTTTTTGCCAGCACCAGTGCTCATGCTGGTGTTAAACCCAGGTGCCCCGCCCCGTTATTTTCTCTCCTCTCCTGATAAGCCTGAACTTTAACTGAGCAAGTGCTAGGTCGTAATAATATTTTAGAAGTTACAAATGGTCTGAGCAATCCAGCAATGAGTGAAGTGATGTTTTGGTCAAGGGAGTCACAGAAGAGAACGACAGTTATAAAGTAATGAACTTGCAGCAATTACGTTTCTCATCTTGATTCCCTCTTCAGAGATAATGATGAAAGGCGGGGGAGATAGAGGACACAGGATGAATAATTGATTGTAAAGCATATTCAGAAGTAAGAAACAGCAACAAAAAATCTCCACTCACTATTGCAAAGATCCTGCAGGGAATGCTGATTGTGGATCATTTCTGTGAAGGACTGGATATTAGTGCCTTTCATGGTAAATTAAGGTTGGGTTACTTGGCATTAGCTCTGTTTGAAGTTCAAACAAAAGATAAAGGTCCCTTTAAAAATAACACAAGGAATTATTTTTCTTTTCATGTTTTGTTTTGTTTTATCAAATTAATAATGCTCATGTACTCCCCATTCGCCCTGCAGCTATGATTCATATGTGTGTATATGCAAAATGAGAGATACAGGCTCTCAGAATTTACCACAAAAATTAAAACAGGAAGGCAGATGGCAGTCTTTTATTCCATCTGTATTTCACTTAATCAGCTACTCTTATCAGAACTGCTGCTTTGGAAATCAGTGGTTCTTATTTGTTCTTTGCAAACTAGAGACACACAAGCTGCTCTTTTGTGAATGTTCTGCTGGCTGACACATATGCAATACCTATCTATATGTAAGAAAAGTGAAAGAAAGTGAAATTACCTAAAAACATTTAGCATATATTAGCTAGGTTTAACAGAAATACTTTGCCTAAAGATAGACAAGTCTGGGGCCTTAATTTTCCTCTATTTGAGCTATGTAAAGGAAAATGTCAGTGGAGTCACCCTGATGTAGGGAGTGAAGAACCAAATCTCTTTTGCATGAATTAGTAAAGTCTCAAATTAAATGAAGCTGGGGGGAAAGAGAGAGAGCGGCACTTATGTATCCATTCTTACCAGTCTGGTAGCTTGCTACTAAAAGAAAAGAAAAGAAAGAAAGAAAAAAGAAAAAAAGAAAAAAAAAAAAAAAAACAACGAAAAAAGAATGGCTGGCAGGCTGGACACTGTCACAGCGGATTTGTGGAGTTAATTTACCTATTTTGCAGGCATGTATTTTAATAAGATTTAATGAGCTGCTGAAAAGAGGAGTGCTGCTTTTTTTCGACTGATGGCAGTAAGATGAAAACAAGCGGCTTTTTAGAATGACGTTAACTGGCACTTTAAAAGTTAATAGAGCTCCTATGAATCTGTGTTGGCAGCACCTGGAAGAAGCAGGTGGGAATTCCACTGAGATAAATGGCAAGCCAGGGGCAGAACAAAATAATAAAGTCTTATTTGCAAGATCTGGAAACAGCATCAGTCCTTCTGGCAAAATCTTTTTCGAAATCAGTAGAAGTCTTGTCTGCAGTGAAAGGCAAAAAAAATATTTTGAAGAAAGTCTGGGACTAGTAAAATATTTATAGTATTTCAAACGCAGACAGTTCTTTTAGCATAGTATTTTTTAATTTTTGTAACAAAATTTCAAATCACAGGTGTGATAGGTGAAGGAACATGTAAGCCAACCACAAGAAACATCCTTGTTCCACAACAATTGGAGCTCAGTGGCCCCGGGTGTTGGATAATGAGTTTTTCAGGATCATATCAGTTCTCTGCATCGTAGAGATCAAGAGAAAGAAAGCATGTGCATAAGCAACGTGTCCAAATTCAGCCCTGAAATACTTGCATACTTCCCCCCTCCAATGACAGTGGGAAATGCACACCACTGTCCGCTGAGGGCTGAATTTTGGCCTCTTGCTTGCAATCCAAAACCAGCATAAAGGTAGAAACTGCTTTGATTTCGTATGTTCCTTCTGAGACTTGTTTTGCAGTGTGCTGAAACACAAAGGCTCTGCTTTTCTGGTTTGGCTGAGCTCCTTAAAGGGCAGCATCCAAAGGGAGTGATAGCAGCAGCGGTGGTTTTCAGTCCAGTGTGTTAACTCATGGGGCCTGATGCCAGCGTCGACACTGTATGCCCAGAGGAAAAGTAGCGGATAAGCAAGTCTTTTGACTCTGTCCCGCAGGTTGTTCTCATCAACATGGCAAAGGAAATGTGGCCTGGAGGTGTCTAYGAAGGGGTGGCTGGAAATCTAGGTGAAAAACTGTATTCAGCRGAAAATTATTTGGGGAGCTCCAAAGAGGTCCTATACCATGCAATGTTTACATTAATGATCTTGGTGACGGAGGAGGAGAACACACTTCTCGAATTTGCAAATGACAATTTGGGAGGGACTGCAAGTGTGCTGAAGGACAGGATTAGAATTCAAATTGATCATGACAAAATATAGAAATGAGCTGAAAAAATAGGATGCATTTCAACAACAAGTGCCAGAAACTACACTTAGCAGTAATCAACTGCAGGCATGAGGAATGGGAATGAATTAGCAAGACAGCAATTCTGCAGAGAAAAGCTTGCAAGTGGTATACTGGATCCAGGCTGAACACAATGCCAGCAATATGGTTTTCAACACAGGCAAGTGCCAGCCTGGGATGTGTAACCAGGAGTAGAGATTGATTGACATGTGAAATAATTCTTCCACTCCRGTTCTTCTAGCACTTGTAAATCCTTAGATCAGGGTTTGAGTGTTGTCCTGGGTACTGTAGTTTGGGGTATTGGAGAAAGCAGAGAGCAGAGGGTATGATCGAAGGTTTTAGAGAAATGGCCTACAAAAAACGTGACTCATCTCTGGTAATTTAGTCTGAAAAGGGGAAGACTGAAGGAGGAGCAATGATGCCATAAGTACATAAAAGACAGCTAAAAGGAGGAAAAGGGTGCTCTATTCTCCATTTGCATGCTAGATAAGATAAACTGGGGCAAGTAATATGCAGCTAAAATGCTCTTCACTTTCTAATGACAGAGAAAATGAAGACCTGGACTAGATTACCTGGAGGGTTGTAGAGATCTTTAAGAATAGGCTTGATAAACACATACCAGGAAGAACAGGGATGCAGCCGACCTACCTTGGGCAAGGGATGAGCTGGGTGACCTTCCAGCTCGGCGGTCCTGCCATGCAGTTACGCTCTGTGATTCACAGCCCACTGCCAACAGCCTGGAGGGGCTGTTACAGAGCACAGCCCTGCTCCAGCACTTGCCCAGCCCTACAAGGGCTGATAGAGATTTAGTTGGCAGGCGAAYGTGTGTCATCAGGCAGGTTGTGGCTTCTTGGAGCGGCCAGGAAATGGACGGGAGTCAGCCTAAAATGCCAGTAACTTAACAAAGAGGCTGAATGTAGAATTCAGATGACTGTCTCTAGGGTGAGGTGCCAGATCCAGATGTTGGGCAAAGCTTTGCTCTGTCTCTTTCAGTCTGCCTTATCTTCATCTTCTTTCAGTTTGCTCTCTCTGCCTCTTTTATCCCTTAGGAGAAATTAATTTTGAATGTTTTTGTGAACAAATAAAGATCAGTGGCTTGTGGTTTTCATAACGCATCGCTTTGTGGTATGTCTTTGTCTGCACATCACAAATTCTARTAGATAAGAAAACTGAATAAATATTTCATGTAAAAAAAAGTACCACAGAAAAGAGCTAATTAGCTGGATTGATGTAAGTTGTTCTGTGACCCATGAAAATACGTTAGTCATAATGCTGTTCTTGATAAACTCCATGCAAACTCATTCAGACATGCTGCCAAGCTAGGAAAGGCAAATGTGAAAAGCAAGGAGAGGCACTCAAGGTAATACTAAAAGAGAAGTTGGAAGAAAGATTTTTGTCTTAAAGCTATCCCACGATGTCTAACTCGGTTCTCCCGAAAGCTGCTGATGGCACCATAGCCAAAGTGGGTAAATAGCCTCCCAGAGTTATGAAACTGGAGTGGTGTGATTTGTTCTGCAGAGGGTGGAGTAAGAATGAGGGCAAGGCTTGAGGTGTGGTTTTTAAATGGTGCACTTAAGGTCACGGACCGACTGGCTCCAGTCAGATTATTGCCCTTATGTCTGCAGACAAGCCTCTTAATGGTATACCCTGCCTTCAGAAACTGCACAGAGGAAAAACAGTCCATCTCCAGGACGGTGTATAAGATTCAGCTACCCCCCTCACCGGAGAGGACTCAGCATTTTGGTCTCGGAATATAATTCTTTATTGAGGTCACAGAAATGAGAACTTTTCCATAATTGAAAGGTGAAGAGTGGAAATGTGTTTTTGGAAGAAAGAAGAGGGGTGTGTAAAGGTTCCCTTAAGAACGTCTGYGTGAGTGTGCCTGCCTATTTGTATATTCCCCTTCATTTAGCAACCAGCAAAGTCAGGCTATGCACAACATTTCCACACTGGAAATCTCCTTTTAAGGCCAGGCAATCTGCCCTCCTGTAGCTCCTTCTTTCCTCCTCCTGTGAAGTCAGGCTTCGAGGCAGAGCAGGGAGCAGTGACAAACTACACTCCCTTGGAAGGCTTCTGGTGGGTTGTCTCTCTGTGGCATCCCCTGCAGAGTACAAACCTGCTCCTGTCATAAGCCTGTCCTGGGGAACTGAAATGCCTTAAAGAAGCAACAGTGTCCCAAATCTGAAAGTAAGCAAAATAAGCCACCATCTTCTCCCTTTATCATCTCAAGCAGAGACTGTCTTGGCAATGAGATCCCTGTAATGAGAGCCCTGTCCGTGCTCCTGACCATCTTTTCAAAAGCGTATCTCTGGCTCCTGCAGAGTTGGGCGTGTTTTCTCCTCTACAGTTTGAAAGATCCCATAAGTGTAGTGGGCTGATTGCAACCACGAGACTCCTTCAACCTTCCTGACTACTGAATGATATCCCCTACATCTCATTTCTATGAAAAATGGTATTTTACTATGCATTTTAAAGTAATTTGAGTAAGTTGGTGATGTCTTGAGATTGTAATGGATTAGAGGTCCTGCTTCTGTTGTCAGTGACAGATGGAGTAACATCACATGCCAATAATAAATGTAGTTTCTGAATGTCATTTGCTTTAAAACATTTGTTTGAACAGGCATATACACAAGTACACATGCAAAAATCTCTTTTAAACTTTTGGACTAGAGCTTCCCCTGTTTATTTCAGTAAAAAGCTGACAATTGTTGAGGAAAAGGTTTTGAGCAAGAGAGCTGGAATGAAATCCTCAAACTTCTTTCTGTGAGATCTACTAGAGTTTTGTCTTCCATATGGTTAGTTTTTTCAGTCTGTTTTAGATCCAGTGTCTCTATAAAGCATATAGTGTTAAAAACAAAGTTGGTCTTATCAGGAGGAATAAAACTGGTTGCTTCTAATGGAAAGAAAAAGCCCTTTAAAAATATTAGAATCCAGTTTTAAGGTGCTTTTCAATATATAGAGGAGTTTCCCTCCTGCCTAGGCAGTCAAGTTCAACAGCAAGCCAGGCTAGATTCACACATCTGGCTCCTGCTTCATGCACATCAATGCACAAAGCCATGCCTTGCACCTGCACAGCAGCGTCTTCCCCTCCCCRTGGCCTGACGCAGCGGGTGTAGCCGCTTTGCTTTGCTGGCCGGCTTTGCCTGCCTCCCTGGGGGATGCTGTCATCCCCAGGCACACCCGGTGCTATAGTCATCCTCGCCATYTGACTCACCCAGAAGCGCCTGGCTCACTCGTCGGGTTGGGGTCCTGCCTTGCAGGGACCTAGAAACTTGCTGGGGCCTGCCTGAGCAGCAGAGGACCGGGAAAGAAAGGCTCTCCCACCTCAGCTGAGCTACACCGAACGAACGGGAGGTAAAGCGTGCCAGAGGGAGAGGGTGCAGCAGGCAGGAAGATGAGACCAGCGCTGTTGCTCCCAGTTACACCACAGCACACCTCCCTGGGAGAGCCTGCTCCCCGCCAGCGAGGCTCAGGGCGCCTCTGGGTCCTAGCCTGAAGATGCTCTTCTCAGATGCTACTGAAATCACCTCAAATTTGGGATTAAGAGTTGCTAGGGACACAGAGTTGATGTTCGTAACAAATTTTGGAATGATTCCGGGCTGAGATTTTTAAATACTTTGTACGGCTCCGGGCAGTGGACTCATTTTTTTCTGCAAAGACACATCTCGGGCTCCTTGGCAAATCCTGGCTGTAAGAGCAAGTGCAGTAACCTGCAGATGGCTGTAAACTGTGTCTTGGCCATACCACATGTTTTAGTTCCATTTGAATTTCCTCTGTCCCAATATTCCTGTAATTTCACCTGTCTTTTGAGCACATGCAAAAAAAAAAACAAACCCAAAGCTAAAACACAGTGTTGCTCCAAGGAAAGCAGTGATTAGACTGTGACTGATTTAAGGGGAAGTAGATTCCAGAGAGTAGGGTTTTATTTTCAATTTAATTTGATATTCACATTCACCAGCACACAAAGTTTCCCCAAAAACATACCTTCAGAGGAAACACTAGTCAGCATTTCCCTAATTCAGGGAAGAGCTTAGCTTAACGTACATAACAGTTTTCCACTCGCTACTGGTTCTGGATAGCGTCATGTTTGAGAAGGCACCTCATACCATTTGCTTGTCCTTTAAAGAGTGTTATTCAAATGAAAGTGAAGTCCAAAGAACACTTAATTAATAACAATAATTGACTAATGAATACAAATGAATAACGAATGATGCAATAAATGGATTTAATTACAGTCACAGTTAAATACAATGTCAGCACCTTTCTGTGGAACATGACCAACACACAAGAGTTTTGAAATCACAAACTCCAGGCCAAGATTTTCACATTGCTTATTTCAGATGCCTTTTTTGGGGGGACCCAAGCTCAAGATGAAGTAGTGCAGAACACTTTTTTTCAGAACAAGGGTGCTCTGGGCTTTCCAAGTCAGGTACCAGTATGGTATTCTGAATTTTGCATTCCAGAATGAAGGGTCACCAGTTCACCTTTGGGAATCCCAGGCATATGTTGAAGCAGGTGCCCAGCCTACTGGACTGTGAGTGTGGGTTTYGGTTTTTTTTAAACAGACATAGACATGTTGGGAGTCCGCTTTATGTTTGTAAGACACATCCATGCCATTTTAAGCAGCTGCAAAGTTACAAAGAATGAGTGCCTGTGTTTGGTAGGTTAAAAACTCTGCCTGTGGTTAATTCATGCCTCAGAGCTCAAAGCTCTAAAAGTGCTGGGTGGATCGTTGTGGTTTTTCAAAATTAAGGTGTTTCATTCCCCATAGTTTCTCCTTCTTTGTGTGTCATCATTTTCAAAGCTTTTATGGCAGGCTTAAATTTAGAGTCCTTGTGGCTTTGTTGGGGCACCACCTTTACCCTGTGTGGTCACAATTTTGTGCTTCCTGTCTTGAAAAGATGGTGCCAAGATGGGTGGGGAGCTTCTCAGTGAGGTAACCGAGGATGGGCAAAATAGCATCACATATCATTTATTTTCCAATTTCAAGGCAAGTAGATAGGCAAGAAGTATGCTTAGGTAGCTAACTTCATTCAGAAAGAGTAGGCCAGAGTTAAGTGAAGGCAGATGTATTTCATGGTCCCAGTGCTAATTTTATGTGTTGGGGGGAGTAGTCAGGGATTTATGGGTGTGTAAGTATAGCAAGATAGATAGATAGATGTATGTATAACATACCAATTATTTCCTTGGAACTTTAATTGCACTGTCTGACATGTAATCATATTTACAGGCCACCAACGTTTTCCAACTGGGTATCTAAAGTTAGCTTTCTAATTTTATATCAAGGTTGCTAAATGAAGGAGGCCTGAGCTTTTAAAAAATCAGTAGGAACTGCTGCCTGGTCAGCCTGTCAGGAAAGCAAACCATTTTGACAAGCAAACAACTATGAGTATTTAATTTAGGAATCTGGATTTTAAATTCTGTGCTTTTTCTGCTGTGAAGAATAACATCTGGCTTGCCTGTAGACAGATGATCTGTTAGTGCACATAATATATTTCTATGTAGTTCTAGCCCTGAAAACATGTTTCCTAGTAAAGGATTAGGGAGAGAACTGTTCTGTGAAGCAGCAAATCACTTTTCGAGCATAATGACCACACAGATTTTTTCACGGTACGGAACAGTTTCTGCTTAAACTGCAAAATACTCTTTTTTTCAATGGTTGTGTGCTCCCTTAAATGTTGTATTGTGCAGAGTGAAGGTCTGAAACGTATCTGTGAGAAGATTTGTTTCTTTGATTTTCTTTGGGGTACCATCTCTTCCTATATTTCCAACATTAGAAATGCCAGGGATCTCCAGCATGATCAGCATGTGTTTACTCTGGAGGCCTGTTTCGGCCTCTGGAAGACCAGGATGGGCACTGCAAAGCCCTTTTACAGGTAAGAGGGAATTTAGAGTTCTCCTCTAAATAGATCTCACCTTAAATATCCATTTGGTTTTGGAGTTTACAAGATTTTTAGAACAAGCAAAGAAAAAATGTGATTAAAAATGGCCTRTGTTCTAAAATGGTCCCTTACGTTGTTTTACATCCAGTGGTTTTTCAGTTGTCATGCAGGATAGGAGAGTCACATCTCCATTGTAAAGGAATAGATATGACATGTTTGTACAGTGCTCTGAGGGTTGAAAGCATGAAAAGTGATTTGTATTATTGCTGCTTTTGTAGGGCAAAGCTCTGCCTGCATTAGTCATGCAAAACTATGGAAGGAAGGGGGTTTTTACACATAAGATTTTGTCCACAGTACAAATTAATTAAATGAAAAACAGAAGGAAGATACACTGTATTGTCTTTCCAGATACAATTACTTGAATTCAATTCAGGAAAGTGCATTATTAATAAAAACCTACCATGAATATGAAGCAGATGTCCTAATCTGATACAACTGTAACCTGGAAAGAGAGATTGCACTGAAGTGATTCAGTGGTAAATGAGGTAAGAGGTAGAATAAAATATGTAGCAGATAAGAGGCAAGCCCAGTGGCTCAGGCTTTAAGATCTGTACTGTTACCCAAATATAAAATCCTAGTCTCATGACTGATAAGATCATATTATTCTCCTCTCTAGGTCTCTCTGTAGGCGTGCTCTTGTGTTCTGTAGCAAGTCCCTTATTATTGGACTCTTTGGCCATTGCCAAAGTCGTCTTCAAACTCAGAGGTGAAAAAAAAAAAAATCTGTAAACCTTTTTAGCATTGACTTTTGGGTTGAGAGGAAGGTAATTACTAATAAAAACTGATTCTGGATAAAGCGTATTTCTTTTGAGAGCTCCACAGATATCAGCCCATATAATAAAAGTACTACGAACACCTATTATTGAAATGGCAAATGAAGCTCAAAATATGTACAAAGAAATAAAAAATTCCAGTATCAAGCTTTTAAAAGTGATCAAGTATTTGGGGCACATTTGGTTTTAGTGGTTGTGCTCAAGACTTCCTATATGCACCTAATTTTCAGCACCTGCCAGGCATCCCATCCCCACCCCCTGAAAATGACCAAACACAGTACAGGCCTTTTTTTCAATATTTCAATCAAATACACAGAAGTCCATGTTACTTTGGAAGCTGTGGCCATAATTTCCAGCATTTTATGGGCTGCAGTATTTGTTTCTGCTCTTTGCCTGTCTGCTTAGACTGCAAGACCTTTGAAGAAAATAGCATGTTCTCCTTTGTGCCTTATGCAATACCTTGCACAATGTTAGTTAATAAAGAAGCATGCAAACAAAAGAATAAATTCCATTTAAAACATGCAGAATATTTGAGGCTCTAAATATCTTTTTAATGGGGTAGTGGTTATGGAAGAGTCTGTTTTACAATGCATGTGGGTCAGCTGCAAAATAAGAAAACAAAGGCCATATTTGGAATCATTTTGTGGCTCTGATCCATGCTCCTTTCACTAAAGCTCCTTCCCTCCCCAGCCATCTCTTGCATGAGAAAGAGACAGGGCAACCTGGAGGATTACAGAATAACAAAATCTGAAGGGGGTTTGGGAGACAGTGGAAAGAATAAACAGACTCGAATGTCAGGTTCTGCCAAGAAAGCACCTGGAACAAATGTATTTTTCTATTATTGTATGCTAAGGGGGTTCGCCGGAAGAATTGCTTGGAATTTAATAGTGGCATTTCCTGAGGAACAGGTTTGAAACGAGCTTAATCACAACCAAGTGATACTTCGCTAATTTTGAAAAGGCAGATAGTTATTGGACATTTCCGTGGGCATTTGAAGGGGTGGGGTGTTGGAGGGACTTGGGGTTGGCGTTTTTTTAGTTTAGAAAAGAATGAGCGAAAGCTTGTGAACCAGATGTTTCTTCTCAGATTACAGCAGCCTGCTTGGTCTACATGTACAAAACGGGAATAGGCCTGTTGCAGTACCAGGTGTTATATCTAACATATAGCATTACTGTTACCATTGTTTATACAGTAGTCCTCTAGCTGAGTCTCAGGCATGCCGTAGGCTTACACTACCATGCTTAATATCTACAGGAGTGACTGTGAGAGGGCTCTGAAACAAAGTTCTCTCTGTGTTGGAGAAAACCCTACTTTAAGCTACATCAGCAGGGAGGCGTTTAGGCTATGGTATCACGATGTAGTCCAGCACATGAGACTTTTGCCAGCTTGGATCGCGGTTGCTACGTAGAAGTCTCCATTAAGTACTACAACAAATGGCTTAAGGTAAAGAAATTGCATGGGTCAGCTAATGTGGGGTAACTTTACTGTGACTCAACATACATATTTCAGAGCTGTCTAATGTTTAAAAGTTACAGTCTGAAAGTAGGAAAAACACAAACAAGTGAGTAAAAAATCCAACAGAGCATCTACAAGCAAGCCAGACTGGTTTTCTTTATTCTTTACACCCCCATCATTGCAACTACAAAATGTCTCTGAAGAGAAAGACATTCTGGATGCTCACATACTAATGTTCATATACAGAGCTACCATTCCAAGTGTTTAAAACCCATAAATTGGACTGCATTTGTATATGATCTCTGCTTACCTTTTAAGCCACATCCAGACTTTCAAAAGTTACCCAACAGCTAGCATGTCCTGCTTGTTGTCAGCATTTGCAAAGAGCTCAGCATTTACTCAAGTGCTTACACTGGAGTTGCACTGTCTTGAAAAATTCAGTCATTAACATGGGTGCTTAATGGTGGTCCTGAAAGTGTGGCTGGCACTGCTTCAGAAAGTCTGTGTCCAGTGCTGTTACAATAGGTAGCTTTTAAATTCAGAAGCAGAGTTTTCCCAGGCCAAACATTTTTATGGACACTTGTTTTATCTTGTCAGTGCTTGTTCGCATGGTACGCTATTTATGAAGCATAAGATAACATCAACCCTATAAACATATATTTCATTTGTAGGAGTGGTTTATTTTCCATGAATACATTCACATACGCAATCTGTCTAAAGAAAGCAAGTTGTACACAACTAATCAGTGTTAAAGCAACAGCTTTATTCCATAACTTGAGAAGAAAACAGCTGAGTCATTGTCAGCTTTGAAGGATAAAAAGACATCTAAATTTTTTCTGCAGTATAGCTAATATCCATCTTTTTTTTTTTTTCCTTGCTCATCCTCCATCTCCAGGTTAGAAGGTATTGTCCAGACTTTTAAATCTCTATGTTCTCCAAGTTTGAGGAACATAAGCCATTCTTTTAACTATGGGATATCCTTAAGGGGACAAGAATCATCCAGACTTTACTAGTACAGACCAGACTTTATTAATACAGATTGCAACTGACCAGTTACTGGGCAGAAGAAATGGAGAAGACAGAAATAGTTGGGTTCTTGCTGCCTCTGAATGAAAGACAGATGCTTAAATATGGAATTAGGAGCCTACCTGTAGGAACCTACTTTTAGGGGGGAAAAATCTGTCTAAATTTTTGCAGGTGTTTAACTCCTTGAAGAAGTTAGAAGTCATTATAAGTGATTGTTTTGCTCATATGAATTGTTATTAAAAGTTTCCCATTAACGTGTTGATGTTATTGGTTGTCTGAAGTTCATATTTATGCATACAGCCTAATTTTTTCTAGGAAGGAAAAGGAGTTTATCTCTGAATAGCTAGGAGAGAGACACAGTTTTTACTGTTTTCTTTGTGATAAGTTATCTTAATTATGCTCCAAAGGAAAATGAGAATGGCAGTTCTAGATCAGACCAAAGGTCCAACTAGGCCACTACCCTGTCTCCAACAGGGCCCAGTAGCAGATGTCTGGAGAAGAGTGTCAGTGCATGGCAAACATGTAGTGCTATTCCCCACAGTATTTTCCCAGCCTCCAGCAGTCTGCTCCAGGGAACTTCCAAAGACAGACATGCTATCTTTTTATTAAATGCAAAGATCTTGCTGGACCTCTCTTCCATGTATTTGTCCAATCACCTTTTGAACCTCTACTAACTTTTGCTATCAAGAGTGACTTGTGGCAATGAGTCCCACAGTCTAACTGCATGCTACCTGGAGTGCTCTTTCTGTGCTGCAAACCAATTATTTCATTTCATGCCCCCTTGCTCTTGCATGGTGTGAGGCAGTGGACAATCCTTCTCAAAGGCAGCAGATTGAAGGGGTACTGACCACAGACCTGCCAATTCTTGCCCAACTCTTCAACGACCATCACATCTCATAAAAGAAGGAGTCTCCCAAACCTGATTTGTGTTTGCAAAGATAGCGATGACTCCTGCTCAGTTTTTGAGGTGCTTTTCATAAGGAGCAGATCTGGAGTATGAATTCTGCCAGAATTCTCCCTGACTTGACAGTTTGAGCAATTTTGAATGGCATCTTAGCACCAGGGCCCTCGTGGCCTCCATTCAGGCAAGGAGTGCCCGGGGGATAGGGACCATGCTCAGGGAAGTAGGATTGCTATTCTTCCTCAGTACACTGAGCTGTAACCCAATATGCTCTGCATATGCTGTAGGGAGCATGAGCACCCAGTTCCCACCCATACTGCTAATCAAAGGACTTGTAATGCTTAAGTTCCTGCATGGATCTGGGCATTACCTTTTCACACTTTTTCTTAACGCAAGTGTAAATATCCTGGGCAGAAATCCTTGCCATTCTTCTGTGTGGACAGGATTTTACTGAGCTGTTCTCTTCTGTAGTGCTACAATATTCAGCCTCAGTGATGCATATTATTTATTTGTGCACATGTTACTGTATGTCATATGAAGACAGACATCATGTGAGCCCTGGTTAAGGACTACTGATGCTTATATTAACCCAGACGATCCATTAAAGCACCAAATTTTCGTAAGAAATCAGCATCCAGGAGTTCCCATGCAGGCTGTTGTAGTAATGAAGGGCCAGATTTTCATAAAGGCACACAACACAGCTGTCTAAAGCGGCCAGAGTGTCAGAGGTTGTCTCCACTCAGCTCTTTCCAGTGCTCCATCTCCATCTGGAGAGAAAAACTGGGAGGTACAGGGCACTTCTGGAAACYCAAGTGTTTTCTGTTCCTTAGTGGAAGTTCAGCTCTTTGACAGTTTGCCCATGGTTTTAACTGCTGAGCAGGTTTGGAAAAACGGCAGCTAAGGTGCTTTTTTAGTATTTTAAACACTTGAAGTTCTTACTAAAATAATGGGAGCTAAATATCCCTAAAAATCCATGTATATATTTAAATTCTTAAAAAGGAAATTAAATAACATGACTGTAAGTATTACATGTTCTACAGAACTACATCCTCAAATCTTATAAGGGAAATCTCTGCCTCAAAAGTTTTTTCCCCTCTTGTTGTGGTTCACCACACAGTTGCATGAACACAAGAAAGGGTGTGAGACCAAGTGGGACTCAGCTCAGCTCACCATGACGTGGAAACTGCATCCTTAATGAGTCTGTGTGTTTGTCCCACTTTGAATTCCTCCCTGTTAAGCATGGGTGAATAGAACAATATGACTTTTGCCGGAAAAAGTTGCCCYTGCCCTCTACAGTGATACTAACACTTTCCTGGTTTGAGTGGAAATAGTTATCATGGGATTACAGCAATCTTTTTCATAGCTGCCTAACACCGTGGCTCCCCATCATGCTGTATTGACCAGCATTTTCAAGCTTTCCTGAGCTGTTTCCAACTGGAGAGTTCCCAGCTTTTTCCAGAAACTGTTATCATTAGTTCGTAAGTGCATGACCTACTACACTTCTTTTATTCTAATAGTTCAGTTCTTCGTATATGACAGTTTGATCCTTTGCTGTACTGGCAATATCCCAAATTCTCATCAAAAAGTTTGATGAATGCGTTCCTGTGCATTCCTATCATTGTGCCAAGACCATTCATGAAAATAGTTGAAGAGATCAGTCCAAAAGCTAATCCTTTCACTAGAGCACAGGAATGTTTTTGCTTCCACCTCCGATGTGGTAATCCCTGTTGTGCATTTGTGACAAAGACACATCTTTCTCTTGACCCCAGCCCTGAAGCAACCTCCTCGCATAACTCTTGGCTGCAGCTTTCAGTACTTATGTGCCTGGCTGCCATCTTCTGCTGTGATTGTTACAGCATGCTATTTCCATGGCCCCACCAGAGAGAAACCCAAATTGACACAGGCCCCTCGGGACAGATCCGCAGTCAGAATGATGTTGCAGCTAGGCCAGATAACTTTTCTGCCATAGATTTACGTTCGTTGGTCATCTGGTAAAGACACAGCGTTCTCAAGTGAGAAACCATCTTAGCGAGATCTTTGTCCGTCAGAGAACAACTGTTCACCCCCACAAAACAAGTGTCAGCATCTGTCTCCAGCAGACTCCAGCCTAGCCAGCATCCTCTGCGTGCATGCCTCTCTGTGTGTGCTTGTCTTGCTCTTCTCACTCTCTCCTTAAGTAACTTGTCTTTCAGGTGACTCCTTTTATCGTACTCTAGGAATACACTGTTGAAAGTTAATGTCAAATGGATGGTGCTGCCATTGTCTCTGAAGAAAAGTGTTTTCTATCGGGTAATGTGCTATTCAGTCCTGAAGGTCTGTCCCACTCCAAGTAAAACAAGGAGATTCAAATATCTCCAGACTTCTTGTCTCTCAGCCCAAGACATGATTTTAACCCATTCCTGTATCCAATACACCACACTGAAAGGCAGGAACGCAGCAAGCATGCAAATTTAGAAAATACTTCCATGTTGTTTACGCTGTCCAAATCTGTGCTCTATTTCCCCTCCTGCCTTTGGCACTGTGGCCGATGCCATTGTACTTACTGAAAAATCTGGCAAAGTTTTTGTTCTGTTTTATCGTATACCCACTTTATTTTTAAGCACGGAAGTTTTATACTTATTTTCCCTTTTGTCTTTTCTATTTATATCGGTGAGGAGCCCTTTGCCGTTTGTTTTAAGGAAGTTGAATTTTCTGAAAKAAGTGGACTGGGAAGTTTTCACAATAGCCCTACAATTCTCCAGTTATAAGATGCAGTTTTTCTTTGACAGATCTTTTCTGAAGATGGATCCTTTTCTCCATGTTAGGAGAATCTCTTATTATTTCTGCTATCCTGTTTTGAGATAGGGTTAGCTGTGAAATCCTTCTCCAAACACCAGTCTGACACAAGTTCCAGATAACTTTGTGTACCTTAATTCAAAGATAGTCTAGGTTTCCTCCGCGTTCAAATCCTAGAAATAATCCGACCAGTCTGTGTCACTGTTTCCCTAAGCTCACTGAAGTTTTTTCTTCATTATTTATAATTTTATTTTGGTTTTTCTTCTCCTAAGTTTAAGGTGGATTGAATCATGAGCATTCAAGCTAAGGTTACTTCTCTGAATAGTTTGGCTAGCGTTTCCTCAAGTACTCACTAGAACTGAATCTAAGATAACATCTCCTTGTGTTGGTTCCACAAGAGTAGCAGTGAAAAAACACCTGTCAGGTACCCCTGCCAGGAACCTCTGGCCTCTGACATTATTGGTAGAATTTGTTCTCCAACATATTTCTGGAAAATTACAGTATCTCAACATAGTACAATGCTCAGAAATGTTTCTGTCTCTACTAGCATTACATAGATCTTTATTCATACCAAAATGGGACTCCAGCCTGTAGCCCAATTTTTTTCCCATTTGAAATTATGGTGACCAGATAGTCACAGTTTTGTTTCTGTTTATCTATTTATCCACTCTCTGTTAATGTACAGGGTTACCCATGACTTCTGTCATTACACGTGCTTTTGTGGAACAGCAAGTACTTCCAGCAACTGTGTTTTGATCATAACCCCTATTCCAACCATAGTTAGACCAGATTTGGGTTATTCCTGCAATGATATGTTTGAAGTCCTGCACCAGATGTTCTGGTTTCTTCATTTCAAGGTATGTCCTGTCCTTTCTGTAAAAAATTTCATTTCTACTTCCCATTGACTGTACCTATTGCTATCATCTGCCTGGCTGCTGTTCTCATCCTTATGCTCTGTCCATCTATTCTCCCTTGTTCTTTCAGCTACAGTAATACCCTTTGTCGTGTGTGGTCTGTGGACTAGGACCAGGCATGGAGACCACATATATCTCCTCCAGCCCTTGCTCCTTGATTTATAATATAAAGCTTTTCTTTTCCATTGTCACAGATGGTAAATTCCTCTCTCCTGTCCCCCTTTTCTGTACAGTCTCTTAAGAAACCCATCTTGAAAAAATGGGATTTTTTGTCTCTCATAATCCCAAGAGTAGTCCATCCAGACCTGAGCCTGTCTTTGCTGGGGTCAAAAAGGGAAGTAGGTAGCAGTGTACTTGAATGAGCATAAGTTGTTATTTAAAACCAACTTCTTTGAAAGGAGTTATATTGAATTAAGATATGATTTTTTGTTTTGTTTGTAAATGAGCTGTTTAGATCATTTTACAAATCCATCGTGGCTGCTGATTCTGTGTAAAGGATTATGCAGTTTATCTTTGTTTGTTGGAAAAGTCCTTCACTTAATTAGACTGATCTTCAGTAATTTGAGGTATGGACAGCTAAACAAGCTGCCACATGTGCACAACAGTTACTGTACTGCTGCAAGTTCATACATGAATTTACCTTACAGTAACGAGGTTATCCATCTTAACTCTTAGTGTCATATTGGACATATTTCAATGCACATCCCAGAAGGATATCAAATAGTCTTGGACTCTTGGGAGCTATAGGAATACAGCTAGATAAATATTCATGATAATTTAAAAATAGAATTATGTAGTAAGTTGGCTAACTTCCATTGGTGTCTCATTGAGATGTGCCCTTAATACTTTAATATAGGGTTTTAACAGATTATATCACGGCTAAAATGGTAACAAGCTCATTTGGAAACCTCAGAAAGTTTTAGTGTCAAATCTCTTTGCCCTGTCCTTCCTTGGAGACATAAGATCTATGATTCTTACTTGAAACTGCAGCTCTTCTGGCAACTATTGTTGATGAAACCTATTACATTTTAACAAAACCCCTGTATTACACATAGGAATTATAGTGGCCTTTGGGAGATTTTGGAGATCACATTGCCCAGAATTCAGAACCAGCTTTGCCTAATAATTTGTAGTGATACCAGGAAGTAAATTTTCCAGGCTTTAATTCTTCCTTAAAAACAAACAAAAAAACCCCAACAACTGCTTAGCAGCAGCCCAGTCCGAAGAAAGGTTGAACTACCAGACTGAATACTCATCAAACAGAAATCAGTATTTCTGCAGTGGCCAGATTATAAAGTCCTTCAGCAGCAAGCCTCAGTTCTGGCGACAGAGATGTCTTGGATTGTAATAGCAAAATACGTAACGGTAGCATAACTGGCTCGACTAGTCACAGTATGTTTATTTTTATGACAGTGAATGCAGAGTATTCATAATATTTTTCATGAGTAACGCTACATGTCATTCAGAAGGAACTTAATTATGCTGTGTGTCCGTTGCACAAGCTCCATACATTTTGAGTTATGGGCCTGTCACGATGTTTACTAACCTCTGGTTTGACTTTATCAGTTCTACATAGGAAGGGAGAAGTGAGAAGGAAGGTGACATTTCTGAAACCATTCATCTGTTCAGTGGGTAGTTTTTATTGCTGCTTTACCTAGCCCATAGAGCTCAATACAGCCAGAAAGACAGCGTAACCATCCCCCTCAGGGTGGCCCAGAGCCAGCAGAGAGGTCCTTTGTCACCCCCATCCACCCACGATTTTCTAACCTAGCAAAAGGTGGGACGGACAGAAGGGATAAGCAACAAGGGGCTGCTGCCTTTCCACTCCAGCGACAACCAGCTGGAGCCAAATGTGGCCATGCAAGGCCCAAAGTAGGGCTAAAGCTGTGCTGCAAGGCTGCCCGGCATCAGGAGGAGCCGCCGGTAAGAAATAACCCAGCTGGGCAGCCACTTGGCCATGCGAGCGCAGGGCTGGTGCAGCTGGAGCTGCATATGCTGAGTGACTTGAGGCTTGACAGCATCAAAGCTTTCAGTATGTGAAAAGCTTATTTCTCTGGCTGCTTCTGATCCAAAACTTGCAAATTCATGTGGTTTTTTCACCACCTATCTAGCTAGGAGTCTTCACCGCATGAAGGCCAAAGAGACTCTCAAGTACTTGCAGTATGTGTATAAACCAGAATATTACAGATAAGTGGCTAAAAGTGAGATCAGTCCATCCCATGTCAGGTACCTGTTTCTACTCTGTTCAGTTAGCCAAGTACTGAATTAAAAAAAAAAAAAAAAAACAAACAAAATAACCCTCTTACATAGTCCAGATTGTATGAGCACAAGTCACCCAGCAGACATTGCCAGAACGACCCAAAATTCAATTTTGAACTTACTGCTTAAAAAGCCAAGAAAACCCCAGAGGAGAAAGAGGGAAATCTTTCTTCGGTCTGTGTATATATTGTAAGTGAAGAGCTGATTTGGGGCTTTTAAGTTATTTGCTCAGAATGGGATTCTGTCTAAAAATATTAGAAAAAGGAGACAATGAAACCAAAAAGCAACGTCTTCAATACTGATAAAAGGAAACTCTTTCTCACAGGGTGTGTAATTAGACTACGGGATTCATGGTTGCAGGAAGCTGTTGAGGTGAGAATTTAGCACTGTTCAAAGACGGGATTAGTGTAGGTATGTGGCTAATTGTAATTTCTGTAGACAGAACTAAGAAGTGAAAGGAACAGAAAACCCAGAGCATGGCAGCCTTCTGCAGCATTTCTGGAGCTCTCCTCAGAAAACTTTGATGCTGACTAGCATCAAAGACAGACTAGGAGTAGCGGGACCTGTATGGACCAGTCTGGCTCTACAAGGTGGACCTTACAGGGAAAACCTAAATGCACAGTCTTGTACATGTAGAAAAGAAGGGGAGATCAAGTCCAGCTGAGTTTGTGATTAGTGAAGTACAACAAAGAAAGAAAGAAATAGTATCCATACTAAATTGTAAGTTTGATTTAGAAATTATTTTTGTTTCAATACCCTGTAGTGACAAAGGGGTTGTATTCAGAGGCAAAAGCACAGAGCAGAGACAAGAGGCGGCTTCATCAGCATGAGCGTCTTCCTTAGCCATGGGGCACACCAGCAGCAAGCAAAGGTAGCAAGAGGCCTGGAAGCAGTCACTTGCTGCTTGACTGCTAGATACTGCAGATCTTCAGAGGTTCGGACACAGATTTAGGTCCCATCTGCTTTTCCTTCCCATTCTGCAGTCTTCCCTGCTTCCGTTCCTCACATGTAGTTTAAAACTCTTTCTGCTAAAATTGCTTTCTTTGGACCTGATCTTGCAAACTTTTGCTGGCGGACATAGTGCTCTCCTGAGTTAAACATTTAGCCTAGTGGGCTGCAGAGTTGGGGGTTGGATCCTGGACATGGCTGTGCACAATCAGCTTCAGAGGTGCTCCACAAGGGTGCAGCAGCCCACCTACATGCTGCTAATTATAGGACCTTAAAGGCCTGACAGCTCTCAGTTTACTGGGAGGGGGCTAGAGGGGCTTTGTTCTTCCTTCTCCCCAGTTAGTTTCCCCCTCCTGCTTCCCATGTGCTTCACATTTTTCCCCCACAGCACTATGGCTTTTCTCCAGCGCCTCCATCCTACATGCCAGATGCAACGAGCCAGAACGAAGCATCAGTGCTGGTGGGAGCCACGTGTACCTCTCCCCAGCTGCAGCCCCCCCCAGGCTGCCCCATATCTTCCTCCTCGTTTGCCTGCTGCTTAGATAGAGATTGTGCACAGCTCAGGGCCTGGCCCTGTGTTCTTTTCTCCCAAAGGGATCCATCAGCTGTTTTACAAACAGGAATACTTGGGAGGGAAGAGCTTTCTCACTGTGGGTAAGGGTGGACAATACCTGGCCCTGCACTAGTTCATGTGAGAGAGAGAAAAGTAGGAACAGTGAGCTGTACAGTATCGGGAGCCACCTGACATAAACTGTGATTTCGACAGACTGCTATAAAGTCAGAAGAGTAGTTTAAGTGGAAAAAAGAGTCAATGCAATGGAACATCCCAAGAATAGAACATGAGGTTTTTATATTTTATAGTCCTAAGTAACTCTGTGTCACAGCTACAGGACTTTTAGGAAACCATGACTTTTTCTTTCTTTTCTTTTCTTTTTTTTTTTTTTTAATCTTGCTTGAGTATTGCAGCCAATAGCTTTCAATTAACTTCTTTTACTGCTCCCATCAGTTGCTGGCATCTAAACAGAAGGATATTTAATTTTGCTGAAATGTGAATGGCAATTTGGTAGGAATAAAAAGTCAAAGTGAAGCAAAGGCTTTTCAGCCTCTGGCACATCAGCAATACTTTGTTGACTCAAGGGGTCTCTGCATTCAGCTGTCAAAATGGTACAATGACTATTATGATATTTCTTAGACAAACAAACACTAAGGGCAATTTGCAGGGCTTTGGAACATGCCATGAGCAGGTAGGCTGACATGCCCACTGGATATATGCAGGCTTCTTAAAAGCCTTGCTGTGCACCAGAGGGTTTGTGATTTTTTTAGATGAAAGGAACGCCTTGAAATTGTCTTCTACAGATGGTATTAAAGCACTTGATCATAAGTTCACTGCAGTCAGTAGAGAGACTCCTACTGATTTCAGCATGCTCTGAATCAGCCCTGCTCCCAGTATCAAAAGCCCATTTTAAATGATGTCATCCCTTACAACGAAAATGTTAGTGGATCGTATGGGGTGAGCTCAATTCAGCCTATGACTACCTTCAAATATACGGCATCTCTCGTACTATGTCTTGAAACAAAAATCTCCACATGTACAGGCATGCTTCTTGGACCTGATCTATCCCTATGAAAATAATAGTTTGAAAAATCTTCATGAGCTTTCATTAACAGAGATTCTCATGTTAAGGGAATGTACACTTGCAACAGCCAAGAAAAGGCAGAGGGGAGGAGGGGAAGACAGAGAATGGAGCAGAAGGCAGAGAAATAAAAGGATGCTTATGAAAATTGGACAGAAAAGAAGCATTACTCAGGTTCAAATATCTCCCTTTTTTAATCTATAGTAAAGTTTTAAAATAAAATACTAGTGCAGTGTTCAAGTAGAAAAATACCTTACATGGCATGAAATTATTTTATTTACAAGAATATATATCTCTCTCATTACATTAAAACATTGTTTTCCTGTGTTTTTCCCCATTGTTAGGAAAGGCAAGAGAGTAACTGATACTCTGGTCAACTGAAACTGCGTGTGGGAGGGTCATGGGTAATGAGAAGGTGTTTGGATTAACTTTGCAACTACTCTACTAAGTAAAAGACTGCCCTTAAACTACAGTTTCTGAAGGAGAAATATCTTGCCTTTATGCTGAAAAGTCTTTTAATAATCTTATCTTTACCTGAGAGAAATATGATTAAATAGTGAATTATAAAGTGAATCACTATCATTGAGAACACTTTTTTTTGCAAGGCTGCAAAAGTCGATAGCATTCCTGCACATACACTTCTGAAAGAATCCGTTTTAAGTAACCTAATGTGCACTGCATCACTCTTCAGGTTTACTTTCATGTAGCAGAAAAATTATTAAAAATAATAGGAGTGGCCAAAATCATTCTTTTTATTATTCCCTTGATTTCTGTGGAATTTTACCAAGAACTGAGTTCTTCTTGGGAAACCCCAAAAGTTGATTAGGAGAGATTATAATTAAATTAATAATAATAGTATAATGATACGTATAGAAAACCTCTGATACTGTTACAAAAAAAGCCCCTTCATACCTCTTTGAATGTAAAGAGACTTTTAAATTGGGTGTAAATGAAGCTGTAATGTAAATGAGAATTAAAATTACAGTTTATAATACCTTATGTCCCACTTGAGCTTTCCGAGTAACTTTGTGAATTGCCTGGAAACATTGGCTCAGCTGTACAAATAACAGGAAGAATCATCAGAATAAGAAGAATAACAGAGAGAATATTAAGCCAGACACTTGAGAAGAACTGAAGTTTTATTTTTAGCTTTTTAGCTGTAAAGTTTTATTTCACAAGCCACTTCCTTTGAACAGGCTTGGCACACCTTTTGCAAGTGATGGCTGCATGCACAGCCCCCCACCTTTAGAGAGCAATGAATGAAGTAGGTAGTCCGGATCTATTTTTAGTAGCCATGCACTCAGGGTTTTTTTACCTTTGGCAGATTCAAAACCTCTTCTTTTATCCCAAAACACAGGAAGTCAGATTAAATTTGCAACGTTTATTGTGCTGCATTTTATTGCCGAAGGGTGCATCTTCTCTAAGGTAATAGAGAATCCAGGTAAAAATGTGAAATAAAGCTTTTGAAAGTTCTTCAGAAATATTCACTGGACACAGTATAAATAGGCCTGTGATTTGTGTTGTGCTTTTCTAAAGTCCCAAGGGGTTTTTTTGTTGTTGAAACAGGTCTTGTTTTCCCCCAGGAAATGATTAACCTCTCCCCTTGCTTTAGGGAAGTGTCTTCAACATCTTCCCCTTCCATTGCTCCCAGTGCTTCACATCACAGTGGCCACAGTCTCAGTGTGGAGGGCTGGGTGTCACAGTCTACTTCAGAAGTACTAAAACCAGTGCTGGATGGTTCCCCTCACTCCAGACTGGTGCAGACTTTTTCCTGAGCGTAGCAATTCAGCAATCCTTCTACTGTCTAAATGTACTGACATGAAGGAGTCAGCGAGACACTGAAATGTAGATGTGGTACATGGTAGTACCAGGCACTCCTGCTTGCCTGGGAGAAATACTGGCTTTTCTCCAGGAGCTGGAGAATTTGCACTTAGCCTCCAGGAAAAGACCTGCTTGCAACCATTCTCATGTTTAATACGAAGAAGAATTTCCACGTGTTACAGTCAGACGTAATGCACTACAGCTCCTAGCATCTCAGTGTTTTCTTCATTTTAAACACCTACCACTTAAATTGGCAAGGAGACCAAACCTTAACTGTAGTCACGGTGAAAAGCTGCACCACACACTCCGTTCCCGGTTGGTGCCCGCAGTGACAGCTTACAGTGCGATGTGCAGGTCAGTTTGGGCTACCTGTGTACGTGGCCGTTTTGCCGCTGTTTGCAACAAGTGGAAATCTCAGCTGCTGCGGCAGCGCTACTAATTTTTCAGCCAAGCTTCCAGAGACTTCAGTGCTCTTTGGAATTTGGCCCCTCCTCCACAATTCGGCTGTAAATTAATTATTCTATCCAAACGACTAGCCAAGCGGGGCATTGTTCAGGTCTTGAACTTGGTCCCTGGCATAGCTCCCTAGGCTGTGAGAAGGAGCGCTGCACATTGCTCCTCTCAAGCTTCCTCCGAACTTCAGAGCGTTTCCAGATGGATGGAGGGCTGCCACAGTGCAGCAAGGAGAGATTGTGTGTGGGAGGGGGACTCTGGAGTCCTCCCCGCCACCCCAAAAGACACGGCTGGCTTTAGCCTTGACTATTCCAGCTTTTCAAGAAGGGCAGCCTTAAAGAACTTTTAAACTGTGTAAAAAAAAGGTTTTTGGTTTGCTCCCTTCCCTTATAAAAAAAACACACATCTGAACACCAGTCACTATCAAAACACAGTAGACGTCTTATGCTAAAAAAAAAAAAAAAAAAAAAAAAAAGAAACCCAAGAAAGAGGCTCAATTAGGGGGGTTTGTTTTGTTTGATTTATGATTTGTTCTGTGTCAAATCAAATAGACCAGTCCTCCAAAGCTGGGCTAGCAGCTCTCTAAAACTTTCTAACGGTCTGGCATGGAAATTGTTAACAAGAGGCTGTGATTTACTGCACGTGTTTCTGCCTTCTCTGCCTGCTGTGACAAACTCAAGGACTGTGCAATTCAAACATGAAGGCTTAGGAAAAGTTGGGTGACCTGTGTTGAATGTGTAGATGCAGTGGGCAAATCCCAGTCTGCCTTCAGATATTCCCTGTTGTACTTGGACGCATCCAGAACCCCAGGCTTCACATTCGGATCTTCTTGGGCATCCTCAGGATCCACYCTGGGTATACGAACACCAAGTTTTCTGAAATATAATGAGTCTAATTGGGTAGCATTTATAGCATAGTGGGCCTTAGCAGGGTTCTTGCTGAATTTTTCTGAGACCCAGCTAAATCACATTTAATTAATGAGTTCTAGCTTCTCTACAAAGTAGATTTCCTGTTCTTTATTTCTTTAATGTAACAAAATTGGATAGATCCTCAATTGCTAGAAATCATTTCAGCTCCACTCACTTTAGTGGAGCTTGACTGGCTTACCCCAGCTGAAAACCTGGCTTGCTGGTCTCTGACTTGTACATATTTTGCTGAATTTCCTCTTTCCTTTCCACTTCTACACTTTTTCCTTCTAGACACTTTTTCCAGCACTTTGCGTCCTTCTCTCTTCTAGTTTTTAAAAACAACCTTCAGCATTTTCTTGTTTTCCCTTCCAGTMTCTCCCCACAGCTCTCTCAATTTTTTCCCTCCCTCCCATTGCTTGTGGAGGGAGCCCAAAGTCTCTGTGGTGCATAGAAAAATATCAAGAGAGAGTTTGGTGCAAAAGGGACTATATGAATCACATTGTATGTGCAGGTGACATCATTACACAAGAAAACTTGGGTTTATACTTATATCCAGAATCTCGTAAAATCTTCCGTTTATGCCAGTGTTTTCTGGTGTTCTTGTTTCTTTTCTCTTTTTATTTTCCTCTTTTTTTTAATAATAAGGGCTTTTTTTCCCTTGTAGTTATTCAGTATACAAGAGTTAGTTGATGATGGTGTCCACAAGAGTGTATTTTCCGTGAAGTTAATGCAGCCGAAGAGAAATATGTTAGACGGACAATGGCAGGAGGTAGTTCTGTTCCTTATATCCACGATATTCATAAAATAGGCAGAAGGGGAAACTTGGAAATATCGGATGAAAAATCATTCAGGGCTAGTGGACATACTGATCGGTGGGACTTGCCTCCCTAGCACATGACTCTGTTCAGACACCTGTATGAACTAGCCACCTGACATTAAAGTCTTCACTCCTTTGAATATACTTACCCAATACACCCCATATACTGTGGGTTTACTTCTTGAAGTCCCCCTTGATTGATATTCAATAGTATGACACGGATAAACTGAAGGAAGCACGAGGCAAATGCAAAGGTAAGACAGACTCTCTCTCGCTCTCTGCAAAGGCAAATAACCTTAACCTGAATCTGAAAAAATACATAAGTATGCATGCAATTTTACTTGCTTGAGAAATCTCATTAAAATCAGTAAAATTAGTTGCACAAGTGAAGTCACACCATGCTGCTTAGCAGCAACAGACAGTGCTGCTGGGGCACCTGGCCTTTTAATATGAAAATGGAAGAATAAAATTGGCAGGAAGGTGATTGCTGAGAATTTTGACCTGTTAAAAAACCCTAATGTTTCACCTAATAATTCCAGGGAAGACACTGTTTATATGTTTTCTCCCTAAAACTTTTACACAGTTGAAAAAACCAAGGTGCTAAAGTCCACCAAATATTGCTTTAATCTTAGTATTTGCTTGCAATGCTTGTGTCTTAACCCATTCTTAGTTTGTTAAAAACTGTGGAGCTTGGTCTGGCTTTTCTCCAATGATGCTTTTGCCCTGATGGAATAAAACCAACAAAAGAAAACTGTTATTTTCCCCCCGCTCCGAGAGTAAGTTAATTCCATGCATGATCCTTGTTAGTCAGTTGTTTCCTAGTCAGGAAAGTCAGGGCTCAAGAGAGCTGACCTAGTGTCATGGCTTGTTCCAAGGATTGGTTTTCCCCACGCTTTAGCTTCGCATCTTGAAATGACATTACACTCCTCACTTCTCAGCGTCACATGCCCAATGTCTCTGGGTGCCCGTATAAACTTTTATAAACAGCAATTCTAACATTAGCCATGCAAGGCAGCCTTTTTTTTTTTTTTTTTCCTTTGACCTTCCTCAGAAGCTTGAAGGGAGAAGGAAAGAGAAGAGCGATCTTGCAATGGCAAAGAGTTTTGTTTCCTATATTCCTGCTCCTGTTCCTTCTTGTCATATCCAGGGCTCTGCTGATCACCATATCTGGACTTGAGATATGCTTTTCCTCCAGATCAGGTTGGCAGAAGTTTCCGGCTGCTGTTTTGCTCTCGCTCTTGATTTTCTTGCTTTGTTGTTTTTGATTTGGGGACTGTCCCCTCTTTCTACATGACAGAGTTGGGTTTGTCTGCTGGTATCAGTTGAACTTCTCTCAACTCTCTTCTTCTTTGAGACTGCAGAGGTCTTGAGCAGTGGTGACTCTTCAGCTCTCCAGTTTTCCATCTGTGGCACATAGTTTAATCCGCTGTGTACTTAAGGTGCTGTAGTCTCACTTTCGTCTTTGAGCTTAATATACTGGTGTCCGGGTGAAACTTAATGGGCTGTGCTACACAGGAGGTCAGAGTAGATGATCTAGTTGTCCCTTCTGGCCTCCAACTTTATGAAGCCTGCCTAACTGATATTATATAATAAATCAGGAGAAACAAATGAAATGAGAGACCACAGTCTCTCCTACACACACACCTGCTGACCGTAAAAACTGAGGAGAGAGGGCTTGAGTGATGAAGGGATACAGCAGCTTTTACATATGGGTTGCCAGTTCAAATCCAGCCGTGGATGACTGAAAAGTTTTTACTGACTGGAGGATTGTAGCAGCCTTTGTGAAATGAGTTTGGTGGCCTCTGTCCATTTCCCAGTAAGCGTAAAAAACTCAACACCCTTTTAATAGCTCCTGTAAACTGGTGTAAGATCTCAATTTTAGAGGTTTTATTCATATCAGTGTAGGGGTACATTGGCTGAATAGTGATTTTCCTTATGCTGTTGACTGGTTTGTGGGACAAACAAGGGTGTCTGGTTTTCAGAAGTGCCAGCTTCCCAGAAGCCAGAAATGCCACGCTGCCATGCGGAGAACATAATAAACACAGACACTCCAAAGCACCTTGTCATGTTAAGTTCAACTTCTAAATTTCTTTTGTTTTGAATATATAAAACTTTCACCATGAAAAACAGCTTTACAGACATTTTCTCCTG